>ML408055.1:1071-67407 GCA_005239525.1 Nicotiana knightiana | reverse complement strand
ATATATATATATATATATATATTGTCTTCTTTTATTAGAATTTTAATAAGTAAGCTATGGTATTTTTCTTACTACAATTTAAACTATAGTGTAATATTAGGTTCTCTTATTTATATAGGTTTTTTTAAATCTAAGTGTAAGTTGGTTAAAATATATATATATTGCCCAATCTTTTTTCTCCTTCTAGGATCGAAACAGTTAATTTTGACTCTAGAATCCCACAAGCTAAATATAGTGTCGAAACAATCCCTCCGACAGAAGTTTTATTATTAACAACCTCAATCTCCTACTTACTCAGCTTTAGGCGTTGAATTAGGTGTTTTGGAAAAATATTTTCAAATTGATAAAGAAATACTTCGAGCTAATTTTCATTCACAAGAAAATATTTTCAAAAGAACTTGGTTTGCACGAATTTTGAAGGAGAAGAAAGGAAAAATCTCCAAAGTATCTACTATGACTCTTTAAACTTATAGGAGAGAAAATTTATTTCTTTGAATGGTTTGAGGCTTATGTTGAATATCACCAATTAGATTTTCCTTTTTCTAAATCTTTTAACGTTTCAAAAATCATGAAAACCTCCTATGGAGATGAAGTCATCTCACAATTTCCACCAGCACAAGGACTTTCAACAAGTTATGCGAATATTTCAGTGGTAGCTAGTCCTTTCAAATTAAAAAGCGAAAATGAAGCTATTACATGAAAAGATATCAAAAATATTTTTGAACAAAATAATTATACGAACAAATATTTACAATCTCTTGGTGAATATTTAGTTACAAAACCACATTCAGCTTCTTCTAGTTCCAAGCCAGCATAAACATCCACTTCTTAAATTCTTTTATTTAACCCTTATGAGATCCCTATAACTTTTTCTACGGAACTTCGGATTCACAAACCTAAAGACTATCCTCAGCTCTCTGACCTTCAGCGCAGGATCCTAGAGATTGACAAATCCATAGCTCATGATACCCCAATTAACGACTCTTCTATACACGTTCTCCGAGAAGTCGACTCTGACCAATGGAACAATTCACGGTCAGAACAGTTCCATAACAATCCTCCCCTAGAAATTTCCCCTCTCAGAACATGATCCTTCAACTGGTGTCAACCCCAAAAACTTTACTATTCTAGAGCTACCCATCCTAATATAGATTTAGAAGAAAGACCCATTGTTATGCAGAACAACTATAATGCAACTAATATCTATGAATGGAACATAGATGCTTGTTCTGAATACAATATTTTGGCCAAATTACAACAAATGACTATGGTAGCTACTGCATACCAAACTTCTCATAACTGTTCTGACCAGCTTACTACCCATGTATTAGTGGAAAGTTTCACAGGCCAACTTAAGGGATGGTGGGATACCATCTTAGCGAAGAAGATAAGAACCCAATTCTCTTAAGTGTCTGAGTTTATTCAACGGGAGAACCAATTCTTAAGGATGGCCTTACCATTCCCGATTCAACCAACACTCTGATTTATACCATTATCAAAACATTCATAGGTAGTCCATGTATCTTTAGGAAAAGATCTTCCGAGATACTTAACAACCTTAAGTGTAAAACTCTTTCTGATTTCAGATGGTATAAAGATTCCTTTCTTATCCGAATCTATGAAAAACCTGACGAAAATCTCCCATATTGGAAAGAAAAATTCCTAGATGGACTACCTAAGTCTTTTAGGGATTTTGTTGAAGAAGAACTCAAAAATCAACATTCTAGTGATGTTATTCCTTACGAACAAATCACCTATGGTCAACTTACCAGTCTCATCCAATATGTAGCTCTCAAAATTTGTCGACATGATAAGATATTGAGACAATTAGCCAAAGATAGGGCACATACCCGCCGATATCTAGGAAGTTTCAGTGAACAATTTGGTTTACCACCTTTTAGTAAAAAGCCTCATAAGAGACAAACAACCAAGGATATAGAAATTACGAAATATAGGTCTCCTGCACCTAAATTTAGGAAGACCTAACCATTTATTTCTAAATTCAAAACCTTTCCCTGCAAAAATAAACCAAAAAACTTCCAAACTCCAATTGTGGCAAATGTTTCAAATGTGGCAAACCAAGTCATATAGCCAAATATTGCAAGTTGTCTAACAAAGTTAGAAATATTGATTTAGATGAGTATGTTCTTAACCATATCAAACAAATTTTATTAGAAGACAATGACACTTATGATGTTGCTGATGATGAACTTGAATATCAATTTAACCAACTCGAAGATAATGACACAAAATCATCTTCATCCCAGTCTAGTTAAGAGGAACATGCGGTTAATAATCTCTCCAAAGAACAAGATCTTCTTCTTGAAATAATAAGCAATCTCCAAGACTCTGATCAAAATAAGTACTATCTTGAACAATTCAAACAAGAAATAGATAAGCCTTCTACATCTTCCTCTAATGTCTTTTCGAATCATCCTTAAGTTGCCAATACCTACAATATTACTGATATCATCAGTAGATTCCTTTCCCAAAAATCTAAAGTAGTAACTATCTAAGACCTCCAAACCGAAATAGCATTCCTTAAGGGAGAAATCCAAGAAATTAAGGCTAGACAAGAATTAGACCGTCTTGTTCTCCAACAACTCTTTACCAAACCTGAAGAGCCTAAACTAAACCAGTTGAACAAGAAGTTTTTATCAACCACCTCTCCAGAATTTCCATAAGAAAATGGCATATGAGGGTCATGCTAATTATCAATATGTCATTTACCTTGGATATTATTTTCTTATTTGATACATGTGCAGATCTCAACTGCATACAAGAAGGCCTTATGCCAACCAAATTCTTTGAAAAAACCCAAAGAAGGTCTTACAGCTGCTAATGGCAGAAAACTAGGAATTAACTTCAAACTCTCTAATGTTGAAGTTAGAACTTCCATAGATAACTCTCCAATGTCAGCCTCAAGTTCTTTCCTATTAATAAAAGACCTTACTAATCCAGTTATTTTAGGTACTCCCTTCATCGAGTAACTCATACCTTTTATGGTTACAAAGCAAGGAATACTAATCGAACGAGTAGAAGGTAGAATCCTTCTTCGTTTTGATAGACCTCCAATGACAAAGCTTTTGTCTACCATAAACATTAAAGAAGCAGAGATCAATTTTTTAAAAGACGAAGTAGCATTCCAAAGGTTACAACAGCAACTTCGAGATTATTCTCTCCAATCCAAGATAAAAACTTTGGAAACCAAAATCCAAAGAGAACTATGTGCTGATTTACCAACAGCCTTTTGGAATCGCAAGAAACACATTGTTAGACTTCCTTACAAAACTGTCTTTGATGGAAAAACTATGCTCACAAAGGCTCGTCCCATCCAGATGAATCACGAGCTAACCATTCATTGTCAAAAAGAAATAAATAATCTTCTTGAAAAACACATCATCTCTCAAAGCAATTCCCCTTGGAGATGTGCTGCCTTTTACGTCAATAAAAACTCTAAAATTGGACGAGGTGTTCTTCGATTAGTCATCAATTATAAACCTTTGAACAAAGCACTTCGCTGGATTAGATACCCTATTCCAAAAAAAAAGGATTTACTTCAACGACTTTATGTTGCAACTATCTTTTCAAAGTTTGATTTAAAATTAGAATTTTGACAAATTCAAATAGATCCCAAGGAAAGATGTAAAACTGCTTTTACGGAACCATTGGGCAATACGAATGGAATGTAATGTCATTTGGTTTAAAAAATGCTCCTTCCTAATTTCAAAGGATAATGAATGATATTTTTAATCCCTTTTCACAATTTATTATTGTTTATATTGATGACGTTTTAGTATTTTCTACTAGCATAGATCAAAATTTTAAACATCTAAAGGTTTTCTTTAATGTTATCAAATAAAATGGATTAGTTTTATCAAAAACTAAATATAGTCTTTTTCAAATCAACATCCGATTTCTTGGGCATAATATCAAGCATGGAACCATTGTCCCTATTCAAAGATCCATACAATTTGCTGACAAATGTCCTGACAAAATTCTAGATAAAACCCAGCTCTATAGATTTTTAAGATGTGTTAATTATGTATTAGATTTCATTCCAAGCCTTAGAAATTTGCTAAAACCACTCCACGATAGGTTGAAAAAACCTCCACCTCCGTGAAATTCAGTCCACACCAATATTATCAAATAAACAAATTGAAAGTCAAGGACCTTCCTTGCTTATCTCTTGCTGATCCTTCCGCATTTAAAATAGGTGAGACTGATGCATCAGACATTGGTTATGGTGGTATTTTAAAGCAGAAAAAAGATGGCAAGGAGCAAATTGTTGCATTTGCATCAAACATTGGAATAATTCCCAAAAAAATTATCCTACAATTAAAAAAGAAATTTTAGCAATTTGTTTTTATGCATTTCTAAATTTCAAGTTGATTTATTAAATCAAAATTTTTTTGTTAAGAATTGATTGTAAAGCTATGAAATCCGTTTTACAAAAGGATGTACAAAATCTTGCTTCTAAACATATATTTGCAGATGGCAAACTATTTTATCTATTTTTAATTTTGATATAAAATATATCAAAGAGAGCTCAAACAGTATTCCATATTTTCTTACCCGAGAATTCTCGCAGGGGAGGTAAAACGCCAAGAAAAAAGAAAGAAAAAGTTTCAAATCCTCCAATACCTGCTCTTCCTCCACCCGAGAAAAATATTACTGAAGAAGTACCCAAATAGTCTGCTACGGATTTTGTTTCCAAACAACATACCATTTCAGTTGTCTCCAAGCAACTCTCAAAAGGTGTTGCTGGATCAAGCCAACTCAATTACAGAAAGCCATCAGACTACGCCATGAGCGGAGTTCCCCAAATTCATATGATTGAAAGTTTAGGACCCATTCAAATTTCCAGTCCAAAAAGATGGGCAGACCTAGTTGAGAAAGAAGAATCTCAACAAGCTCAAATCCAACTAGCACAGACCATGACTTCTCCTTTGACAGAAGAAGAATTCATGCAATGACGCCAACTCATTGGTTGCTAAAAGCACCACACAAAACAAATTGGAGGCTACGAGCCCCATTGCAGGTACAAGATGTCTATCCAACATCCCAAAAATCACAACCAATCAGGCACTTTCTTCACCAATGCCAGAACATATTTCTTCAAAAAAAAGTTCCTCTTCTGAGGAACCTACTTATATTAAGAACGAAAGTGTCTATCCACTCATTTATATTGAACTAGAGTTCTGGCATTCCAACCCCCAGGAGGTAGCTAAGAAAATACTTAGCCCTTTAGCCAATTTCGTTCAAAAACCCCATAAACATACCCAAATATACTATGAGTTCATTCTCACAGATACCAGGCCCTCCTTGTTTAAGCCCCATAAAGAAAAACTAACCCAATCATATATCACACACACTACAGTGTGGATTAACAAAATAATCTCACCAAAAGAATGGGGAGCCCATCCAGCCAAATACAAAAGACTCTCTCAGCCTTTTGATCCGTAATTTTACAATTATTACGACTACCAGGCAGCATGGATGAATGCTTTCACCTTCCAAAACAAACTTGGAAAGTATTCATGGTTCATCCTCTAGAGTAAAAAATTAACCTCTGACTTCTCTCAATGGTTTATGCATCAATGGTGGTCTGCATATGGTCATAGAGCTAAAATTCTCCCAGTACTAGTAAAAGAAGAATATGATTATATCTGCCATAGGTTTTCCAATGAGCAGTAGATACACATACTCCACCAATTTTTTCCACATATTTCTATCCTATGGATATACTCCCAGATGTTTTCCTTCCACAAGCCAGAAGGACATAAAGGGACTACCGTGGTTAGTCCCCCAAGGCCACTCCACTGCAAATGGTACAAAATATGGTATTCACCTGAAGCCTATGTGCCAGCAGTAGAGAAGTGATTTCTATCTCATCCGCAATATCTAGCTATAACAGATGCTGCCCAAATATTTTTTTTACAATAAAAGTCCATTGCAAATGCACAACTAACCGGTTCCAGCAGGCTTGATTTTGTTCAGCAAATGAAAAAAATTCTTGATTCTCTTAAGAATCAAATTCTAGGTCAACAAAATCAAGCATCTTCATCTGAAAAATCATCATCATCATCATCATCAGAAGAAGAAGACCTTAATTTAATTTTTTGAGAAATTATTCAGAAATTACATCAGCATGACAACACAATGACATCACACTTGACATCATCTATGACATCACCTAGCACTTACTCCTAATGACATCATGGATGACAATAGAAAACACTATATAATTTTAAATTTTTGGCTATAAATAGTTCCCCATATCACTTGTAAAACACACCTTACACTAACACTTGAGAAATAATTCTCTTCCTCTCTCAATATTTGGTTAGAGCTCTCTCTCTTTAAGTATATTATAAGTTTTTAACTTGTATTGTCAATTTTTTTCATCTTCAATAACAATCAAATTTTTATTTACTTTACCCTTTCTCACTTATTCCATTTATATTACTCTGCATTATGATCGGTTATACCGCCTAATTTACTTTATCGCATTTTATTGACATGATTGACTCTGCCCCATAAATTTATTTATTTGCATCATAATTTACTTTATTCTGCAAGTTTAATTATCTTATTGTTACTTGCTTCTTGTCCTTCCATTTGAATATTTTTTTTCTAATCTTTTAGGGGCTTTGCTTTCGGTCCCCTTGATATACATACATATATATATATATATATACATACATATATATATATATATATATATATATGTATGTATATATATATATATATATATATGTATGTATGCATGCATTTTACTTTTATTTTATTCAATAAAAAGGGGTTAGTAAAATGTAAAAAAGAAAAAAGAAAAAGCTACAAACTAAAGAAAAGCAAAAGACAACAAAAAAACGGGTATAATCTTGAAAGATACAAAAGTAAAAGATTATCTTTTCTAATTACCTAGCTCAACCCAATCCCCTAACTATCCAATTTTTTTTGCTAAACTCCCCTCTCCCTCACGTCTCCTCTCCCCACAATCCTAACTCACTCATGTCCCTTTCCCAGTTCCCACACTCGGCACTATTTTCTCGCATCAATTACTACAACCCACAGAAATATATCTATAATTGACATCATGGAACGGGGGGAGGGGGACGAAAGGAAAAAGAGACAATTGAGTAAAGAAAAGAAGAAAGAGCATTGTTCTTTTAGAGTAAATATTCATTTGGAAAACTGTTTAGTTAGTTTAATTAGTGAGAAGCCGGAGTTTGAGATTTCGTTCATGGTTCCAAGTTCGTGGTTCTAGAAAAATTAACATTGCTACCTTTGGAAATCAGTAGATTGTAAGTGTGACTTTGTTGAAATCTTCACAAAAGGTTCATCTCCGTCTCTTTAATATTTGGCTCATACATTGATTAAATATGTTTGCTGATAACTTTTAAATCAATTTTATGGTATAAGAATTTGAGAAGTTTTAGCCATGTTCAATGTCGACATTCTTAATATTATTAGTATGAGTAAAGGTTTGAAAGAAGAGCCACTAAAAGAGGTGGAGTTTTCTGATGAATATAGTTTGACGTCCTTGTTGTCTTTAGCCTATTTTTGGATCATAAACAATTATTGGGACCACTATTTTTTATCATAATTAATGTTGAATTTCCATTTTAGTTATTGTCTTTTGATATAATACATCATGCTTTCTTGTTATTCATCTTTGGTTCAAATATAAGCTGAAAACTAGTTTAGCGTAAAGTTTGATTGAAGTAAAAAGAATATTTTTCTTTTATATGTCAGTAGATGATGTCTATAGAGTCAAATAAAAATGCATTTAAACTCAAAGAGAGAATGTCTGTCTTTAAGTCTTAGGTAAACCAAAAAAAAAAAAATGAAAAAGAGAAAGAAAAATCCTTCATCCTTATTATAAGCTTACATTGCTTCTGTAGCTTACTAGTTTGGCTTGTTGTTTAGTAAAAATAAGAAGTATGGCCGGAGTTATTTTAAATCTTTGGTTACGATGATTAATTATATTTGATATTTAAACAAGTTGCTCTGTTTTTTTTTTTTTTTTTTTTTTTTTTTTTTTTTGTTCGGGAAATTGAAGCTAATGGACTATTCTTGTAGAATTATTATTTTGTCTAGATCTTGACATTACAGTTTCTTTATTTTCTTTTTCTTCTCTGCTTTCATTATTTATTTATTTATAGTAAAATTTGCTGAATTACGTTGGAATTGATTGCTGAATGATGTGAAAGAGAGTGGATCTACACTACGAGGGATGCCTTAGGATCAAAACATATTTGAATTATGTTTGCAAAAATTTTAAAATGATGTATAGTTTATAACAATTCCATCCACTCTAAACCCATTAACCCTATATATTTGGTTCACTTCTACGTATAAATTATGATGCCGACAAATATATGGACGAGGGAATGTTGCAATTTGTGATGCTATTTTGTTCAAAAACTTCAATTAGTTTTGCACCCAAAAAATCAGTTTTTTATCCATAATTCAATAACCTCACATTAATCTTAAAGTAGTTTAGGAAAATAACTCATCAACGTGGTAGTAGCTTTAGGCATGATTTTAATAAATCAAATTATGATGATTATGTACACGTTCGCGTGACGTAATTATGATTTCCAAAATAAATCAAAGTATGCGTTTGCGCAATTTTGGCCGAACAATCTTAATAATAATAAAGTGTTATTAATTGTGTACACGTACACGTTACATGATTCTTGATGCGCCAAATGAAATAAGTACTCGTACGCGTGACTCATTTTAAGGTAATTCCTTAATTACGAATAATCAAGCAATTACAATCGTTAAAAGGGTAAATGTACATAAGTACTAAAATAAGTAATTAAACAAATGAATTAAGCCATGTATGATTAAAACGATCGTACTAAAACCACGGAACCCGGAAATACCTAACACCTTCTTCCGGATTAACAGAATTTCTTATCCGGTCTTGGTTCCGCAGGCTTTAAAACAGAGTCAAATTTACTTGATTTGGGATTTAAAATAAACCGGTGACTTGGGACACCATAAATTATTCCAAGTGAAAACTCTGAATTTAAAAAATAATGCCATTACGATTAATGTCATTTTAATTGGAATAACTCCTTACCCCCTTGGTAAAAAGGAGGTGTGATAACAAGAATGCCTTTTCCTCGATTTTCCGACTCCGAATGGCCCAAATCTAGCCAAACATACTATAAATACAACTATAATAAACATTAATTAATGAAATCAAAAATTTAGAAAATCGTCCCAAAAAGTCGACTCGAGCCCACATCTCGAAATCGGATAAAAATCACAAAATATGAACACCCGTTCAACACAAGTTCACTCATGCCAAATTTACTCAAATCTGATACCAAAATCTCAATCATAACCCAAAAGTTTGGTTGAAGAACTTTCAACTTTTTCCAAAAATTTCTCAACCCACAAACTTAATTAAAAGATGAAATTAAGGATATATTAGTGGAATATAACAAAAAAAACTAGTTAAGAATCATTACTCAATAGTTTCCTATGAAAATCCCTCAAATTATCGCCTCTATCCGAGCACTCAAAGTCCCAAAATGAAAATGAGATCAAACCTTTGTAATTTCTCCTTTTATGCCCAACAATTTTTGCTTTTCCGAGGGTATCACCGCGTCAATGGTTCTGCACCTGCGGAAAATCCATCGCAGGTGTGTACTTCACTTAAGTCCTCAAGGTTCGCTTCTGCGAACAAGGGCCGCACTTGCGTGCATGCTTCTACGCTCCATCTGCCGCTCCTGCGAGTCCGCTTCTGCGAGACTCTGCTGCATATGCGGTCCCAGCTAGCCAGGCCCATAATCACTTCGACGGATCTATGGCCGCTTCTGTGTTGTCGCACCTGCGGGCCAAAATGTGCAGGTGCGATTACACCAGGTGCAGCAAACTTCAGTCAATCCACACAACTCCAAATGATCCGTTAAATATCTGAAATCAACCAGAGGCCCCAAGACCTCAACCAAACATACCAATAAGTCTTAAAACATAATAAGAACCTATTCGAGCCCTCAAATCACATCAAACAATAACAAAAACGCGAATCACACTCCAATTCAAGCTTAAAGAACTTCAAAACTTCAAACTTTTATAATTGATGCCGAAACCTATCAAATCACGTCCGATTGACCCCAAATTTTGCACACAGATTATAATTGACACTACGGACCTACTCCAACTTCCGGAATTAGAATGCGACCCCGATATCAAAAAGTCCACTTCTGGTTAAACTTCCCAAAAATCCAACTTTCGTCATTTCAAGCCTAATTCAGCTATAGATCTCCAACTCACAATCCGAAAATGCTCCTAAGTCCAAAATCACCCAACGGATATAACAGAACCGACGAAACAACATGCCGCAGTCGTCTTCACACAATTCTAACTACGGTCAAAATCCTAGAACTTAGGCTTCTGTTTTAGGGACTAAGTGTCGCAACATCACTCCGAAACCAAAAATGAAACCTCCCGGAAAGTCATATAAGAATAGAATGATACGGGGAAAGCAAAAAATAGGGGATTGGGGCTAATACTCTCAAAATGACCAACCGGATTGTTACATCCTCCCCATATTAAAATAATCGTTCGTCCTCGAACGAGTATAGAGACATACCTGAAACGGTGAAAAGATGAGGATAACGGCTGTGCATATCATACTCGGTGTCCCACGTCGCCTCCTCGACAGGATGACCTCTCCACTTAACCTTCACAAAAGCAATGTTCTTTGACTTCAACTTTCGAACTTGCATGTCCAAAAATAGCCATCGGCTCCTCAACATAAGATAAATACTTGTCCAACTGGACTGAGCTGAAATCAAACACATGAGATAGATCGCTGTGATACTTCCGGAGCGTAGAAACATGGAATACTGAATGGACTCCTGTCAGGTTGGGAGTAAAGGAAAGCTCATAAGTAACCTCCCTAACACGCCGCAACACCTCGAACGATCCAATAACCCTTGGGTTGAGCTTTCCCTTCTTCCTGAACCTTATAACACCCTTCATGGGTGACACCCAGAGCAGGACTTGCTCTCCAACCATGAATGCATCATTGCGAATCTTCCGATCCGCATAATTCTTCTATCTGGACTGGGCCGTGTGAAGTCGATCCTGAATCACCTTAACCTTTTTCCAATGAATCCTGAACCAAGTCAGTACCTAATAGTCTAGCCTCGCCCGGCTCAATCCAACCCAAATGGAGACCGACACCGCCTACCAACAAAGCCTTATACGGTGCCATCTCATTGCTCGACTGATAACTGTTGTTGTAGGTGTCTCACCCCTTTTCCTCGCGAAATTAGGTTTCGACACGTGATAACTCTTTTAAAGGAAGGGTTATAAAAGAGAGACTCGCCACCTAACGGAGTAAAGTGAGTTAGGGCACCTATTTGCAAATGACTCGGGATTACTAGTTTGCGTCACCAAAGATCGGGTAAGGGCTCGAATTACCTTGAGAAGAAGGTGTTAGGCACTCCTCGAGGTCCACAATGGTGGGTCCTGACCGAACACGAATTATATGAATTTGTCTAAGAGAAAAGAAACACTTAGAAAAATAAAAGAATTACTTTAAACATAAATGATGGGTCCTAAGATTTTTAGCCTAAAGGATCACCCCGTGCAACATAAATAATAATTTGTAACTCCCTCAAGACAATTATTCAGCGAGCACAGACTATCATTCCTTCTACCCGATTACTATCTTTATGTTATTTACCTAAAGCGCTCTAGTCAATTCCGATTCGTACCCTATGCGTGCACTACCCGTCCTAGGCCTATGCTCCCAGAGGCATTGGGCCTCTATTTCAGGGTGGTTCTAGACCTTAACTTAGGCTTCTCAAAAAGGAAAATACTAAGCGACATACAAAAAATAGTTTAGGACTTTCAAATAGAATAAAGTATGGGTTCAAGTTAGCCTCCGCATTTAGACATCAAATGCATGCCAAACTGATTAACATTTTGACATTAATTAATAGTAGAATCCTATAGGAAAGATCTCTATGTGATATTAAACAAATAAGCAGACAGTCATGCGCAAAGCCAGTTTCTTAGTGCGATTGCCAAAACCTATATAAGTTTTCCTAGTGTTTTTTAGCATAATAAGATTAAGCTTACTAACATGATATCTAGGCGTTTTACGCTAAAATAAAAGTGGCAATCACATAAACGTATCCAGAATTACTTGTTTTCATCCTATAGGCATGCTTTTTAGTGAGGGTAACAACACAGTGTTTGGAAACTTATGAATAAACGGGCAGAAATGATAATTAAATTGATTCAAAGCTATAGGCATGCTTTCTACAATTAATCCAATTTTATATCCTATAGACATGATTTCTATAAATCATGAATAGAATAGTATAAAACAGGATTTTGCACATATATTGAATCATACCATTTCCTATAGGCATAGCGTCTAACAAGCAAAAATAGAACATCATTGAACTAAGCATTGATCCTATGTGCATGGTTTCTAGCATGTGATGACTGAACATAATAAGGTACCTATAGGCATGATTTATAACATACAACATTTAACAACACAATATTGAACCTATAGGCAATATTTCTACCCAACTTTATTGCAAATGTAAAATCAAAACCCCTCCCAATTTCACTAACACCCCAGAATTGTTATTATAAATAATTATTACAGAACAAAATTGAATGTAGTATTACAGAATAAATATAACTATAGGGAGCCTATAGTAGGCCCAAATACATATGTACATGCCAAGCCTTCAAATCACAACAGCTCTAAAATCTCATGCTCATAAATACAAAATAACCAGTTTTTGAGAGATTCAACCATTGGACATATATCAAGGCTGAGCATACAGAACCCAGGAACCTAGTGTATCATAGTTCTTAAGGGCTTCAAGAACCCAGGGCAATGCTCACACTAGGGAGGTTTATCAGAAACAATTCAGGAAAAGACAAGGGACAAGGTCCTAGTGTGTAAGAGTTCACAAGGGTCTCACATGAACCCTGAGCAATGCTCACACTATGGAGGTCAAAGGACGGAACCTAAGTATCCCTGGCTTTCGGCCGGCTAAGAATAAGAATTCAAAAGGACTAGGGGAGTAGAATTGTATTAGGGGATCCACTGAAGGACATAATCACATATACAAACAAACAACAAACATACTTGAACTTAGGCATACTTAGTCAAGTTTCAGGAAATAAACTCAATCACATTCTAACAAGGCAAGTCATAAGATAGTATTATAGTGATAACAGAGGATCCAGATAAGCCTAAGTGCAGAAACTAGTGTCATAGGAAGAAACCAATTAGCAATAGATCATGACAGGCTAAAACTAATTAGGGCAGTTATTGGAGGTGATGTACGACCCGACCAGTCGTTTTGCATTATTGGACCCCGTTCCCCTAAATAAAACTTCCCATAGAGGCTTATTGTGATTTATGACTTGCGAGGGAGGGTGGTCCGGGTTTCAGAAGTGTTTAGAGCAATATTAGAACACTTGGTTCCTTCAGGTTGGCCTTTAAGGCCAAGTTTGACTTCGGTCAACATTTTTTTGTAAACGACCCCAGAATCAAGTTTCGACAGTTCCAGTAGCTTTGTACGATGATTTCGGACTTGGGCGTATGTTCGAAATGGGTTTCGGATGACCCGAGAGAATTTCGGCGCCCAATATTGAAATAAGAGTTCCTTAAGTTCATATTGTGGTTTGGGACATATTTTTGTGTTATTGAGGTCCGAACGAAATTCCGATACTGGAAAAGTTCCGTTATATCATTTATGACCTGCCTGCAAAATTTTGTGTCATTCCGAGTAGTATAGGTTAGTTCGGCGCATTGTTAGCGAATTCTAGAAAACTTAAAGTTCCTAAGTTTGGTTCTAGGGGTTTTGAGGTGTGATTTTTAGTTTTAGAATTGTTGCGGGTGTTCTGAAGGCTCGAGAGAGTCCGTATTATGATTTGAGACTTGTTGGTATATTTAGACAGGGGCTCGAGTGGGCCCAGGTGCCTCTCGGGCACCAAACGAGGACAAAAAGCCAGCTGAAGCAGTTGTTGGTGCACCTGATCTGGTCTGACCGCAAGTGCAGTTGCCCAGTCGCAGGTGCAAGATCGCTCCTGCGGTCCAGGCTTTGCAGGTGCGACCCCCTGGTGGGTTGCCCAGTTCTCGCAGGTGCGGGCTTCTTCCCGCAGGTGCGGAGCCGCAGGAGCGGACTCTAGCTCACAGGTGCAAGCCAAGGCCCTTGTCCAATTTTCCGCAGGTGTGATCTATTGCTCGCAGGTGCGAGACCGCAGGTGCGGTAATCGAGTTGCAGGTGCGGAAACCCCTATAGGAAGTAAGGTCTTTAAGTGCGGGATTATCTCATTTCCACTCCATTTTCTTCCACCATACACGATTTTGAGAGCTTGGAAAAGAGCCCCATGACCCAGCCACTGAGAGGTAAGTAAATTCTACCTTAAAGTTAGTTAATGCATGAATTCCTAGTTGAATTTAACTACCTAATTAGTGAAAAAATTAAGGAATTAGGTAGTAACCTAGGGCTTTCGAGAATTTAGATAATTACCCGTGAATTGGCTATGAAATCATACAAAAATTATATATTAATGATCCTTAGGTTATGGGTGAGTGTTTCCTTCAAAAAAATTTTAAATCCGAGCATGTGGGCCCGGGGTTGGATTTTGGGATTTATTCAAGAATGAGGAATTTGACTAAATAATAGGAGAATTCCATGCTTTGAGTATAATTTGATATATTTACGTAACGTTTGGTTAGCTACGAGTCCTTTGGGTGACAAGTTCGGAGTTTCGAGCGCATTCTTGACCCGGGGAGTAGGTGCGACATGAGGTGAGTCTCCTTTATAACCTCGTAAGAGGGAATTGTCCCCGTAGGTGTTTTGAATGCTATGTGTGATATTTGTGGGGGCTACGTACGTACAAAGTGATGAGAGTCCGTACGTAGCGGCTATTATTATTATGTCCGGTTAGTTAGGCCCACATCATGCCTTGTGTTTTCCTTGAAATGAACTATATGCTTAATGAATTAAATGTTACATGCGGCTTATTTCCCTGAGATCATGGAATTTGAGGAATTTTAAGGAATTGTTCAGTGGAAAGTAATTTAAAAAGGAATATTTGTGTGCATGTGACTGCTTTGCAATTTACATTCCGCGAGTGGAGTGTGATTTCCCCCATTTTCATGGGAGCAGGCCGTATGCCACGACGAATTGAAATATGCACTTATGGGTCAGGCCGGTCGATCCTCGGTAGTGCATAGATATGATTACTTTATGGCAAAGTGCACTTATGGTTCGAGCCGTTCGACCCTCGGCAGTGAACAAATATGATTATCTTATGGCTCAGGCCGGTTGTCCTTATCCCGTATGCACATGATTAATTGTTACTGAATTCATGGATATTGATTTGACAGATATTTGGGGAAAGATGAAATAGTAGTTGTTTATTTACTTCCAGTATTTACTTGGATTTCAGTGCCTTATATATTTTTTGCTTCACTACCTTTACATGCCTACCGTTTTCATCATATTCTGTTAAATTACATTGTTGGACCTTAGTGAGTGTCAAGTCGACCTCTCGTCACTACTTCTTCGAGATTGGGCGGTATACTCACTGGGTACATATATATTTATATACTCATGCTACGCTTCTGTACTTAATTGTACAGGTTATGTGGCTGGTGCATCTGGTTGTCAGACCGGAGCTTGATTCTGATTATAGACGGACCTGACTTCACGATGAGCTGCTTTCTCCTGGCGATCTCCGGCAGCACCATGGAGTTTCTTTTGCTTATTTCCCGTGTATTTCTTTCAGACAGTGGGACTGTATATTATATCTTTTGTATATTCTGTTAATATGCTCGTAGGACTTGTGACAATAGTTCCTGGCACACACGTGGTAGTTATTATGGATTACGGGTCTGCATATATATTGGCTCACGCGTCCTCATGACCGCTTTGATTAAAACTGGCTCATTAGCCTTGTCGATTTATGCTTTAAGCTTTAAAAACTGAGTATATGTTGAAATGTTTAATCAAATAAGAAAGAACCCTTAGTGAATTAAGTGTTGGCTTGCCTGACCCCGCTGTTGGGCGCCATCACGGCCTAAGTTAGGAGTTTTGGTCGTGACAGGTGACAAACTATGATGAAAACAAGATTAAACGGGTCACATTATAGTAGATTCAACAAACAGGCTTGTAATTCTATTAATGCATACATCTATACATAATTAACTATTCTATAACAGGATGTATGAGAACAAGTTCAAATAACAAACTTAAACTTCAAGATATTACTATTAGTGAAATATGGGTTAAGAAAGATCGAATTAATAGGCTCAAAGAAGATTTAAGCATGTCTCAAACTACAAAATGTAATAGCATAACATAGTCTAATTGAAGTAACATAGTCTAATAACTCACCAGTTAAGATGAAGCAAGGAAGAAAGACATCCAACAATATTGTGAATATCACCAAACAAAGCAGAAACTTAGCAATTTCTGGCCTTGGCTTTCAGCCGGCCAGGAATCAGAATAGGAACAAGTTTTTATTCAAGAATGAAAAGCAAAAAACCCTTAGTTTTTGTAGTGTTCTTAAGGAATTTTTTGAACTTCAAACTTAATCAAAGGGGAGTGAAGAGGGGTTTAAATAGTGTAAGAACTGAACACATAAACATGGAAATAATTATTTCAACACTAAAATGGTAAGCCCTTAAATCAGTAAGGAAGAAAAATTTGAAACCCTAGTTTTATGTAAAAATACACAAAATCGGCAGAAAATAAAGGCAAAGAATCCCATATTGCATAAAATGAACATAGACAGGAAATTATTCAAAAGAGAACGCAGAATCAAATCAGATTTGGTTCGATTAAAAAGGATCTGAAACCCTAATTTAGGGCAAGTAAAAAAAATCGACATAAATAAGCAGATTCTCACATAATAAGGCGAATATAGAAAAGATAGTATTCAAAATCAAAGCTTGAACAAGTTTTGGTTCAAATCAAAAGAGAATCTGTAAACCCTAACCTTAGGGTTAAGTAAGAATCAGCAAGATACGAACAAATCGGGTTCACATGGAACAAAATAACGTGTGTGGACTTAATGTCGTCCAAATTCAAGAGATGAAGATGGATTAGGACGTTTAGGCAAGTACTAAGTAATATCGTAAAGAATCAACAAATAAAGGAAATATGTCGAAATGGTAAGTAAATGGAAAGAAAATCCCATTATGAACGGGATTGGGGGAAGAGTTTTGAGAGGTAGCGGTCTAGGGTTCTTGAGAGGAGGGGAGTAGAGAGGTGGTAGATTATGGGAATTGGGGTTAGGGTTTGGGAGATGGGGATATATGGAAAGGGGGGGGGATGTTTATGAGCCGTTGATCATTTTTGATCAACAGTTGGGATTTGAGTGGGGCTGGCTCGGGTTTAATTGAATGGGTAAGGGTACTGGGCTAGGGGTATTGGGCCTGGGGTAGTTGGGTAGTTTAGGTCTGAAATTAATTATAGAATTAGGGCCAAATTTTAAACATTCAATTTTAATAAATAAATAATTTATAAAAATAATAGATAAAAAATATAAATATTATTTGCAAATGCAAATGATTAAAAAATATTATTTGGCATTTTAAATATATAAAAAGTTATTTTTCCGTATAAATAATGTAATTACATGTACATATGGGCTATTATTGTAAAATGTGCAATTAAGCCTTGAAAAATGCTAATGTAATTATAGGAAATGCACTAAAAATATTTAAAACCTAATATGTGTAATATAAGTTTAGATAATAAAATCATCATAAAAATAATTTGTAAGGTAATTAATAGATATTTATATATTAAAATGCAGAAATAAATCTTTAAATCCTCTAAATATATGAAAGATTAAGAAAAATACTTGTATATGCTTGTAAATCAAATGATGATGCATACATACTATTTTGAAAGTGTATATAGGTATATATATATTTGAGAAATATGAGGAAAAAATTGGGTATCAACAACTGTCCCTCTTTACCCGGAAATGATGAAAGAGTTGTCGGGTAAAGAAATGATAACCGATTTTAACCGAATGGGGTGTTTTGAAAAATATAGGCTGCACCGTGGTCTCTAAGCTTCCTACATATCCCTGGTTTTTAGATGAATCAGGACATGTAGTTCTGGATTAAATGGTGGACTAAACCGATGGAGTTGTTGTAAGAACGGACAAAATATTCTGGATAGGACCAATCGGGATTGGTAATGCATGTATCTGAAAATGGTTACAAATATTTGAATGGTTATCAAATTGGCATGGTAACAGACGGTGCTCGGTTACGTCTGAAATAATTGAAGGGTATGAACGTTGAATGGAAACTGGAGCGAAGATTGTTCTAGTTAGGAGAACGGTTACTTCCCAGATCACCTACAAATTAAAAAATACGATTCACACATATATATTATCGCATAAATTTAAACATGATGAAAATTCCCTCTGGACCATGGAGATTGTCTTTGGACGATGAGGATGATGTCCTTAGAATATGACGTCCCAGGCCATGAATTGTGAGATAGGGGATTCGCAGGCGATGAAATGATGTTCTCGGACCATGAGGAGGATGCCTCTGAACCATGATGCCTTTGAATAATGATGTGCAGTATTAAAAGATCCTCAGGCCATGACATGGTGTCTCCCGGCTATGAGGATGATGCCTTCGGATAAATTGGCTATGCACCAGCCCATGAGATGCAGAGACATGATGCTTGAGATGGAACAAGAAGAGCTTAGTCTTGTGTAAGATTAGAGGCAGAGCTTAGCCCCGAGAGAAGAGAATAATGCAAGGTTCTAGAATAGCAACATTTGTGGTTATGTAAGGAGAGACAATGCTTAGTCTTGTGCAAATTTGGAGACAATGCTTAGTCTTGTGCAACATTGGAGACAATGCTTAGTCTCATGCAAAGAAGGCAGAGCTTAGCCTTATGAAATTGAGGAGGCAGGTCTTAGCCTCATGCAAAATTGGACACAGTGCTTAGTCTCATGCTATGGGAAGGAAGTGCTTAGCCTTATGCATTTGAGGAGGAAGGGCTTAGCCTCATGCAAGGTTGAGACAATGCTTAGTCTCATGTAATGGGAAGGCAGTGCTTAGCCTTATGCAATTAAGGAGTCATGGCTTAGCCTCATGCAAAGATTTGATAAAATGCTTAGTCTCATACAATAGGAAGGCAAAACTTATCCGTATGCAATTAATAAGGCAGGGCTTAGCCTCATGCAAAGATTTGAGACGATGCTTAGTCTTATGCAATCGAAAGGCAGATCTTAGCCTTATGCAATTAAGGAGGCAGGTCTTAGCCTCATGCAATGGGAAGGCAGTGCTTAGCCTCATGCAAGGGGAAGGCAGCGCTTAGCCTTATACAATTAAGGAGGCAGGGCTTAGCCTCGTGCAAACAGTTGAGACAATGCTTAGTCTCGTGAAATAAATAGATAATAGGTATCCCCTCTTAAACGGGAATCAGGTCAAGCGTAGTTCAATTATATCATATGAATAAAATGTAAACAATTTAAACATAATATCTTTTGAGTGCATCTGAGTTGATAGGCTTTGGCCAAATTTCTCCATCCATTTCTGTGAGTATGAGTACTCCTCCCGTTAGTACCTTGTGAACCATGTAGGGTCCTTTCCAGTTGGGTGAGAATTTTCCTTTGGCTTCATCCCGATGTGGAAAGATTTGTTTCAACACCAGCTACCCCGGTGTGAACTGTCTAGGTTTGATTCTTTTGTTGAAAGCTCTGGACATTTTTTTCTAATAAAGCTGACCATGACACGCTGCATCATTATTTTCCCGTCAATGAGAGCTAATTTCTCATAACGACTCTTTATCCATTCTGCATCACTGAGTTTAGCTTCTTGTATAATTCTCAAGGAAGGAATTTCTACCTCGGCGGGAATAATAGCTTCAGTACCGTAGACCAATAACTAAGGAGTTGCCCCAGTTGACATGCAGACTGTTGTACGGTATCCCAATAAGGCAAATGGTAACTTCTCGTGCCACTGCTTGTGATTTTCTACCATCTTCCTAAGTATATTCTTAATATTCTTGTTGGCAGCATCCACGACTCTGTTAATTTGGGGTCGATATGCTGTGGAGTTTTTGTGCTTGATTTTTAAGGTCTCGCACATAGCTTTCATTAGCTCATTATTGAGATTGGCAGCATTATCAGTGATGATGGATTCTGGAACCCCGAATCGGAAAACAATACGGTCCATAACGAAATCTGTGATGACTTTCTTGCTTACAACTTTGTAAGATCCAACTTCAACCCATTTCGTGAAGTAGTCTATGTCCACTAGAATGAACCTCTGCCCGTTTGAAGCGGCAGGCTCGATTGGTCCAATGACATCCATTCCCCAGGCGGCAAAAGGCCAAGGTGCACTTGTTGTATTTAGTTCGTTTGGAGGTACCATTATCATGTTTGCGTCTATCTGGAACTGATGACATTTCTGGACATATCAGATGCAGTCTGTTTCCATAGTCATCAAAAAATATCCGGCTCTAAGTATTTTCTTGGCTAGGACGAAACCATTCATATGTGGTCCGCAGGTTCCAACGTATATCTATTCAAGCAGTTTGGATGCTTCTTTGGCGTCGACACACCATAATAGCCCTAGATCTGGAGTTCTTCTATACATAATTCCTCCGCTCTGGAAGAAATGGTTAGACAATCTCTGAAGTGTGCATTTCTGAGTATGGTTTGCATGCTCTGGGTATTCTTTTTTTGCCAACTATTCCGCGATATTGTGGAACCATGTATTTCCATTTGTTTTTTCTTCAACTTGAGCACAGTAAGCCGACTGATTATGAATCCTTACCGGAATAGGATCGATGAAATTCTTGTCCGGGTGTTGTATCATGGAGGACAAGGTGGCCATTGCATTTGCGAATTCATTCGGGATTCTGGGGACATGCCAGAAATCTATCTTCGTGAATCTCTTCATCATCTCTTGTACGTGATGCATATATTGTAGTATCTTGGTGTTCTTTGTAGCCTATTCTCCTTATACCTGGTGTACCAGCAAGTCTGAATCACCAATCACCACCAATTCTTCGATATTCATGTCAATAACCAAATTAAGCCCTAATATGCAGGCTTCATACTCCATCATATTATTCGTGCATGGAAATCTGAGTTTTGCAGACACTGGGTAATGTTGATCAATTTCCGACACCAAAACGGCTCCGACACGGACGCCCTTGAAATTTGCAGCCCCGTCGAAGAACATTCTCCACCCATCGTAGGTTTCAGCAATATCCTCTCCTACGAATGACACTTATTCATCAGGAAAATACGTTTGCAGTGGTTCATATTCTCCTCCTACATGATTTTTTGCAAGATGATCTGTTAATGCTTGTCCATTGACTCCTTTATGAGTTACATTGATGTCAAATTCACTCAACAATATTTGACATTTGGTCATCTTTCCTGTAGGCATAGGCTTCTGGAAGATATACTTCAAATGATACATCCTTGATATGAGATATATGGTATAAGCACAGAAGTAGTGCCTTAACTTCTGAGCTATCCATGTCAGGTCACAGCAAATGCGTTCCAACATAGAGTACCGTGCTTCATAAGGTGTGAACTTCTTACTCAGATAATATATGGCTCGTTATTTTCTTCCCGTCTCGTCATGTTGTCCCAAGACACAACCAAAAGCCCCATATAGTAGGGAAAGGTAGAGTAGCAATGGTCTACCTTGCTCTGGCAGGACTAGGGCTGGCGGTGTGGACAAGTATTCTTTGATTTTGTCAAAAGCTTTTTTGCAATCTTCAGTTCAACTGGTTGCGGCATCCTTCTTCAGCATTTTGAAAATTGGCTCACATATTACAGTTGATTGTGCTATGAAGCGATTGATATAGTTGAGATGTCCCAAGAAACTCATCACGTCCTTTTTGTTCTTTGGTGGTGGTAAGTCCTGGATTGCCTTGACCTTTGATGGGTCTAACTAAATTCATCGGCGGCTGACGATGAACCCTAATAATTATCCAGCAGGAACTCCCAAGGCACATTTTGGGGATTCAGTTTCAGATTATACCTTTGCAGCAGGTCAAAGAACTTTCTCAAATTTGTTATGTGATCTGCAACCTTCTTGGATTTAATGATGATGTCGTCCACATATACTTCTATCTCCTTTTGTATCATGTTATGGAAAAGGATTGTCATGGCCCTCATATAGGTGGCCCCAGCATTCTTTAAAGCAAACGACATCATTTTGTAACAGTACACTCCCCATGGCATGATGAAAGTTGTTTTTTGTGCATCTTCTTCATCCATCCAAATTTGATGATAACCCATGAAGCAATCAACAAAGGATTGGAGTTCATGATTGGCGTAATTATCGATTAGTATGTGTATATTTGGTAGTGGGAAGTCATCTTTGGGACATGCTATGTTTAAATCTCGATGGTCAACACACACCCTGACCTTCCCGTCTTTCTTCGAAACCGGCACAATGTTGGGAAACCAAGTTGGATATTCAACTACCCTGAGGACCTTAGCTTTGATTTGCTTGGTGACTTCTTTCTTGATTTTTAGACTCATGTATGGCTTGAACTTCCTGAGTTTCTGCTCTACTGGTGGACATATTGGATTGGTCGGTAGGTTATGAGCTACTATGGATGTGCTCAATCCATTCATATTGTCATACGACCACGCGAAAATGTCTTTATACTCTTTCAGGAAATGAGTGTACTCTTCCTTCTCTTCATACTCTTTCAGGAAATGAGTGTACTCTTCCTTATGCAAGTCTCTTTGACTGTTGCGGAGTCTCCCAAGTTTACTATCTCAGATTCATCCAGATTGGACTTAGGCTTGTTCTTAAAATTCTCGACCTCTCTGAAAATTTCCTCAGATATCATATCTTCTTCTTCTATTTCTTCTGAGTCACTGTCCTTATGTTGCGTTGTCTCATTACATGTCACAGTCGTTTGTTCATCAAGATAAGAAATAGTAATATTGTAGAGAGAAAGATATGGAAGATAGTAATAATAAAACATCAAGCCATTATAAATATTAAAATGTCAAACAAAGAAATTTTTAATGACTCAAACATTGTTTTCCAAAACGAAATACTGAAAAAAAAGAAAATGTTTTTAAAACAAAAATGCTCAAGAAGAATTGTTTTCAAAATAATGACACTAGCATCCATACTACCCCGGGACTCTTCGGGCCCTTGATGGTGTGGCTTTCCAATTTCTGAGGACGGCTCCTTTCTCCACTGTCTGGATGACGAGGCCTTCTTCCTCTTCCTCTTCCTCTTCCTCCTCCTCCTCAACTATTACACTACAATCCATGTCTTCCTCTTATATAAATAAATTCCTCCAACCAGCTAGCATTTCATCCTCTTCAGATCCACATATCATATCATCCTGATTGAAGGATTGGCTCAGATGCGGTATTGGTTGTTCAAGGGGTAATAAGGACCGTGCCAAGGTGGCGACTAATTTTGATACTCATGTTAGGTGTACTGATATCCCAATCTAAAGGTCGTGCTGTGACATTTTAGCTGTATTGGTTTGGAAATACCTTGGATATTCTTCCTGAGCCCTTTACCGGGTTCATACCCTGCCCATGCTAGTATGCTCTCTATTTTGCTTCTCCACCACTTGTGTTTCTTAATTTCATTGACGCGCTCGATGCGATGATAAGTCTATCCACCCAATTTTCTTCTATTTTCCACAACCAGAATAATTTGATTAGTATAAATGGGATTACTCCCGTCTCTATGGATGATCACCTCCTGATGGTTCCATTCGAACTTTACAGCCCAGTGCAAAGTGGAAGCCACATCCCCAGCGGCATGTATCCAAATACGTCCCAACAATAAGTTGTATGAGGCGGATATGTCGAGTACTTGGAATTCGACATCAAACCATGTCGGGCCCATTTATAAGCAAAGATTGGTTTCCCCGATTGTGGCCCTTTGAGATTCATCGAATTCTTTTACGTTCATAGTTCCTGCCCGTATTTCATGCAATCCTTTGCCCAATCTCTTTAGAGTCGTTAATGGACAGATGTTGAGATTGGAACCTTCATCTATCAAAACCCTAGAAATGAACTTATCTTCGCACTGTACCGTGATATGCAACGTCATGTTGTGGCTCAATCTTTCTGGTGGCAATTCGTCTTCATGGAAAGTGATTTTATGGCTCTCTAGTACTTGTCCTACCATGTTAGCCATTTCTCCACTAGTGATATTGATGGGCACGTAAGCTTCATTCGATACTCTCGTCAAGGTGTTCCTATGTGGTTCAAAATTTTGCAGTAATGATAGAATAGATATCTGAGCAGGGGTTTTGTTCAGATGGTCCACTACAGAGTATTCCCTTGCTTGCACCTTTCTCTAAAGATTATCCAAGCCAATTTCAATGATGGTCTGCTTGGAAGAAGCTTCTTTACTCGTTCCCCCTAAGTTCTCAAGTGTGTAAACTCTACCAGTCCTGGTCATCCCTTGTGCGGCACCAGCTTCTTCAATTTTTTCTTTTCCTTTTTCTCCTGGATTCTGCAACATAGTCCTAGGGTACGGATTTTGAATTAAAGTATGGCGCGAGTGCTACCGTCACAGTGAAAGGTGTGGTCATTTCTACTTCAAACGGAGCAGGTGCAACTGCAAGTGTTGTTACTTTCACCTCGAATGGAGTCGGTGCGGCTACTTTACCTGGTGGCTGTATCTGTACCACAATAGGAGTAAGAGGATTGCAGGCTTCTTGGGGTCATCCCCTTCTCGAATAAGCCCAATTGACCCTTCTGGGTCCCATTCTTCGCAAGTCTCTATCACGTTCACCCTCTCACCCCTGTGCTCTGGGAGGGGATTGTTGCGGACGTTAGGTGTAGACTCCTTTGCTTGTATGACCTTGGTATCAATTATTGTCTGGATATTGTCTTTTAGAGTGCGACATTCATCAATGGTATGACCCTTCATGCCGGAGTGGTAGGCACATGTTTTATTTTGATTGACCCATTGTGAGGAGTTTTCCATAGAAGCAACGGGAATATGAGTGACATAACCAACAACTTTCAGCCTTTCGTATAATTGATCGATAGGTTCAGCAATAGAGGTATATTGTCTGGGCGGCCTGCAGTCGAAATTTGGTCTAGGTTTCTGATAGTTCTGGCGGTGAGTGGTAATATGCTAGCTGGGTGTTATAAGCATGTTAGGTGGTGGCAGATTGCCTATATCTGGGAGGTGAAGGCTGATATGTAGGTGGAGGTGTTTGATATGTAAGAGGAGATTTTGGACCTTGGGCCACCATCACAGCCCCTACTTCCTTCTTTTTGGATATAACCCCTAACTGCAAAGCTTTGTTCGTAGCCTATAATGCCTCAAAATTAGTTACCATCCCGCTCTTGATTCCTTCTTCAATCCTTTCCACTGATTTGATGATATCGGAGAATTTATGATTTTTATATAACCATTAACCTTTCGTAGTATTGTGGATCCTGGGCCCGGACAAAGAACTTGTTCATCTGTTTTTTTCCAATGCCGGCCTTATTTTCACAGCTTCCGATCTCCACCGAGTAGCATACTCGCGGAAAGTATCTGTTGGCTTCTTTTTGAGATTCTGGATTTAGAAGACATCTGGTGCATTCTCCTTATTAAACCTGAACCGATCCATGAAATCTGATGCCATGCTTACCCAGCTAACCCACTTCTTTTGATTTTTACTAATGTACCAAGATACGGCGTCTCTAGTGAGGCTCCTCATGAATAATTTCATGTGAATCCTTTCATCTTTTCCAACTCCTACAAGCTTGTCGCAGTATGTCCTTAGATGCACCTTTGGGTCACCTGTTCGTTCAAACATCTCGAACTTGGGAGGTTTGTAATCCTCCGGCAGTTCTACGTCCGGTTGAATACACAGATCTTCATAGTTCAAACCCTCAATGCCTTTACCCCCTTCGATGCCTTGGACTCGACTTGTGAATTTCTTAAGTTCTTCTGCCATATTCTTAATGAGCAGGTCCTTCTCGGCGGATTATGGTATGTATGGGGTTTGCTGAGTGGGGTGAGGTAGAGTTTCTACATATATGGGTTGTTTTTGTTACATCCCGTACCTTAGCATTATAATGTGTCGTAGTAAATCCACATGAGTTCGAAGGGATTATATCTATTAGGAGTTTATCGAGGGTTTAAGACATTATTATTATGAGACTCTATAAGTTTACAACCTTGATACCAATAGATATTATGTTAGTGTGGTATTTTATTTTAAGTGGAGTATTTTAGTAAAAGTTTTATAAGTATAATTTTGGATAGTTACAATTATTACTACTTTCGGATATGGTAAATTATACACATAATATGAGAACATTTATAAATAAGATTTTCTTTATTTTAAAGATAGAAATTATTTTGTCACAAGAAAAGAAGGTTATCTTTTCACCATTTTAAGAAATAAGCGTACGAGAATTTTTACTCTTTATATGATATGAGAAAAATTATAAGTTAAGAAAATATATGTATTTATACATGGATGTTTTAATAAAAATAATAGTGCATGTATTTATTTCATGTGGTACTATATGAACATGGTAGCAAGATATATAAAGTGTATTAAAAATAAGTAGAATCTTAAATAATTTGAAATATTTTTTTAAATTATGCGGGTAATTAGTTAATTACCGGGTAACAAGATATTACCTAATTAACTAATAAGTGGATAAAAATTTATAATCTCCGCCCTCTAAAAATGTGGCAGCTAGCCACATTTTTAAGCTATGACTCTTAGTAGATCTTCATTAGGTGGCAACCTAAAACACTAATAAAGAGACACTTCACAATTTGAATACAAGACTTGAAAAGTAATTGCTAGTACACTTTGAATAAAAAAAGGACTCCATATCAGAATGGTTCATATATTGAATTCAACCCTTCATAATGTTCTGTTAGCAATTCGTAAGTGAGCTTTGCACCTTAGCCGAAATTGCTTAGAAAAATCCTACAAAGTTCCTTCATAACAAAACTGAAATATAAGTCTTGCTTCCTTATTTGCAATATTCAATAGCAGAACGCTAAGCTCCATCCGAATAGAGGCTTCCAATGAAATTATTGCTAACAATTCCAACGAGAATTATTAGAACCGTAGAAATGTAAAATTTTGCGGTTCTAAAGCAGTACGGTACTTTTATGAGAATATTATACGGATGTTTTCCTACTCCAGGTATGTTAAGGTTATCCTTTCTTCCTTTCTTTTGGCAGGATCCAAGTAACGATACGTAAATGTAATGCTATTTCATAAGTGTTTCTACTCTTAGCAGTTAAGGATGTCTATGTTATTCATTCCCGTAAAGTGATATTCAAGCATGTCTAAGTATATATCTAGCTCCCTATTAAGGCGTACAATAAAGATGCTAATGTTTATAATGTAGTGGTACACGCATCTTCATGTATATTCATTTACCACCGTGCTACGGCCGGTCGGGCAGTTACCACCAGTTGGGCAGTTATGTATTATTATTTACCGCCGGTTGGGCAGACATGCATATTCATTTATCACCGTGCTACGGCCGGTCGTGCAGTTACCACCGGTTGAGCAGTTATGTATCATTATTTACCACCAGTTGGGCATTCATGTATATTCAGTTACCACCGAGCTGCGACCGGTCGGGCAGTCATGCATTTACCGCCGTGTGATTGTCGGTCGGGACTACTTACCACATATCAGTTGGCCAGTCATGCATCATACGATATGGATAAGAGAAATATTCTCTAAGAGAAACATTATATATGTAAGTATGATAAGTATGCAGATAAGGTGGCACTTCTGAGATTCATGTTGATTCTTATATGTTTCTAATTAATGTTGACTTATTGTTATGTTTCAGTTCTGCCATAGATACTCAGGACATTATTCGTACTGACGTCCTTTTGTTGGGAACACTGCATTCATGCCTGCCGATATAGATATTAAGTTTGTCGAGCCCTCATAGTAGATGAGTTTGGCATTCAACAAAGGATCGGTAATACTCCACCTCATTCGGAGTGCAGCCGAGTCTATGAGTCATCGTGTCAGAATGTTTCTACACACTTTTGGGTAGGCCTGTAACCTGTCCCATTTGATGTCAAATAATCTTAGAGGTTTTGTAGATAAAGGTTCATTTTGTACAGTATGTCAGAAGCCTTGACGGCCAGTATGTATTCATATTTTATGAATAATAGTTTATTGATATAGTGTTGCTCACTTACAAGTTGTACATTACGAGTTGTGACCATGTTGGCCCATGATAGTTACAAAAGGAATGAATGAGTTTCAGAGTGGTTCGCTCGGGCCAGTGCGGCATCGGGTGCCAGCCACGCCTCCCTAGGTTTGGGGAGTGACAAAGTGCTATCAGTGCGGGTCGTGTCCTAGGGAGTCCACAAAGCCGTTCCTAGTAGAGTCTCACTTATGGGTGTGTTACGCGCCACATTTATAATTGAGAGGCTATAGGGCATTTAGGAAATGTTACTCTTCTTTTGTTTCCAAATCATGCCATAGAGCTGAGTCGTACGAAGTCAGCATGAAGCTTTCGCTAGATTTTGTATGCACCAGAAGTGCAGGTATCACAATAGAGCTTTAAGGCGTAGATGTAATTTCTACCTATATTGAAGGGAGGTTATGAAAGTGATAGAAGATATGATGCGATATTGAAAAGTAAGTTAGGTAAAGTAAAGGTGAAAAAGATACAAGATACTCAAGTACAAAATGTTGTGAGTAATCGAGTCTTCAGATATAGTTTGGGTTTTAGTTCAGTATACAGAGGAGAATCTAGAGAAATTTTTGAAAATCTCAAAGAGTTAAAATTCGAGGACGAATGTTTCTAAAGGGGGGAAGGATATATACATCCCGTACCTTAGCATTAGGATGTGCCATAATAAATCCATTTGAGTTCGAAGGGATTATGTCTTTTAGGAGGTTATCAAGGGTTTAAGATATTATTATTATGAGACTCTATAAGTTTACAACCTTGATACCGATAGATATTATGTTAGTGTGGTATTTTATTTTAAGTGGAGTATTTTAGTAAAAGTTTTATAAGTATAATTTTGGATAGTTACAATTATTACTACTTTCGGATATGGTAAATTATACACATAATATCAGAACATTTATAAATAAGATTTTCTTTATTTTAAAGAAATAAATTATTTTGTCACAAGAAAAGAAGGTTATCTTTTTATCATTTTAAGAAATAAGCGTACGAGAATTTTTAGAACCGTAGCAATGTAAAATTTTGCGGTTCTAAAGCAGTACGGTACTTTTCCGAGTATATTATATGGATTTTTCTCTACTCCAGGTATGTTAAGGTTATCCCTTCTTCCTTTCTTTTGGCATGATACAAGTAATGATACATAAACGTAATGCTATTTTATAAGTGTTTCTACTCTTAACAGTTAAGGATGTCTATGTTATTCATTCCCGTAAAGTGATATTCAAGCATGTCTAAGTATGTATCTAGCTCCCTATTGAGGCGTACGATAAAGATGTTAGTGCTTATAATATAATTTTACACGCATCTTCATGCATATTCATTTACCACCGTGCTACGGTCGGTCGGGCAGTTACCACCGGTTGGGTAGTTATGTATTATTATGTACCGCTGGTTGGGCAGACATGCATATTCATTTACCACCGTGCTACGGCCGGTCGGGCAGATACCACCGGTTGGGCAGTTATGTATCATTATTTATCACCGGTTGGGCAGTCATGTATATTCAGTTACCACCGAGCTACGGCCGACCAGGCAGTCATGCATTTACCGCTGTGAGAAGGCCGCTCGGGCAGTTACCACTGATCAGTTGGGCAGTCATGCATCATACAATATGGAGAAGAGAAATATTCTAAAAGAGAAACATTATATATGTAAGTATGATAAGTATGCCGATAAGGTGGCACTTCAGATATTCAGGTTGATTCTTATATGTCTTTAATTAATGTTGACTTATTGTTATGTTTCAGTTTTGCCTTACATACTCAGTACATTATTCGTACTGACGTCCTTTTGTTGGGGACGCTGCATTCATGCCTGTAGGTATAGATATTTAGTTTGACGAGCCCCCATAGTAGATGAGATTGGCATTCAACAAAGGATCGGTAAGACTACACCTCATTCGGAGTGCAGCCGAGTCTATGAGTCATCGTGTCAGAATTTTGCTACACACTTATGGGTAGGCCGGAACCCTGTCCCATTTGATGTCAAATAATCTTAGAGGCTTTGTAGACAGAGGTTCATTTTGTACAGTATGTCAGAGGCCTTGACGGCCTGTATGTATTCATATTTTGTGAATGATAGTTTATTGATATAGTGTTTCTCACTTACAAGTTGTACATTACGAGTTGTGTCCATGTTGGCCCATGATAGTTACAAGAGGAATGAATGAGTTTCAGAGTTTTTCGTTCGGTCCGGTGCAACATCGGGTGCCAACCATGCCTCCCTAGGTTTGGGGCGTGACAATTTTGATAGATACCAAGGGTTTGGGTATAGTGGTGATCATTGGCTGAGTTCTGCAGATCGGGGGTAAGATGTGATATGTTTTGAGGAGTATGGTAGGTAGTAGTTTTCGAGTAGTGGGTGCTGGTGGAGGATTGGGATTTTTGGGAGGTGTGGCATACTGATGAGATGCGGGAGAATTTTGTAGATACTGGTTTGGTGTGTTTTGAAGAGGCGTTGGGTTTTGGGTGTTCTGTAGGTTTATATATGGGACGTTAGTGGTGAGGGAGAGGTTTTTCCAAGTTGCGGACTTGCTCAAGTTCCCCTTGTAACTCCAGTATTTTCTGTTCCAAAAGTAGAACAAAATCATTCTGCGCCGGAGTACTCCGACCATCTGAAGTCTCAACATTCTCTACATGTGTAGCATTGTATTTCCCGATACCACTCATGTCGTCCATCTTAGCTTTTCCCTTACTTTTAGAATCACTTGGAGGAGGAGGAGGTGGAGGACCTCTTGAAATGGTATGGTATGCTGATGATGCCAGTATGCACGAACCAACCTTAGGGGGTGGGAATAATCAAAACAAAAAAGAACAAAAAAGGTAAACAAGTCAGTAGGAAAATTTGTAGTACCTAAACATGTATTCCGAAATTATAAATTTGTGTCCTAATTTGGGGACCTCATTGTTCCCGAGGTAGGCCTAGTGACATATAGATTTGGAGAAACTTAGTGCCGACAATTGCCTCATTTCATTAATGTAATAAAGAGATCAAATCTTTAAAACAATAATCAAAAAGTGTTACTAGTGACATTTGCCTTATCAAATTCTAAAACGACTCTAGAAAAACAAGTAAACAACAATTCTATTCTACTTGGTCCCCAAGGGACCTTCTTCAAGCTTGTACTTCTTAGCCCCATCGATCGTATTCCCCATGTCACACATGTCCACCAGCAGATACGTCCTTGCTAGGTGTCCTCTTTAGTTGCCCTCTGCATTCTGACAATCAATGATCCTTTTCCTCATCTTCCCTTCAAGCTCCATTAGACCCTACTCTAAATACTCCAACATTTATGTTGATTATGTAGAAATTCCTCTCCATTCATTGATTGATTCATTGTATTCCTTGTGTTGTTCCAAATGTCTGGCCTCAGACTCAAAGATTCTTTTGCGCAAGCTCTTGTATTTTACTTGTGCTTCAGCAGCGTCATCTATGACCCTGTTTCCTCGATCAATCCGCGGCTTGACTTCTCCCGCTATGTCATCATCCAACCACGATAGGTAGAAATATACATGACCGGCGTGGTACCGATCTGGTGCGATGGTATCCTTTTCCATAATGATCTTCAGATGCCACATGTGTTGTGCCTCACACTTTAATGGAATGACATCACCCTGAAAGTCAGCTTTGTAGTGAACCATCTTGGAAACTTGTGGTATGACTTGCTTTCTTCCAGCCTGTCTCATGACCCACCCCTCAACCCAATCAACACTAAGTGAGTAACATCTCTTGACCTGATGATGAACTCGCTAGCAGGGAACCACTCGAACATCTAATGGACCTTGTCATCAGTCAAATTGCTAAAGAAATGTACCCAATCCACAATGTTTCCCGGTTGTGCAAACCTGTCTAGGATGAAAGTCAATCGTTTTGGATGGTGAAAACCTATGTGATCATTCCATGGTCGCCGCAGATTTCTTGAAGGTACTGCCCTCTTAGAAGATGTTCCAACAACCATATTTGCAGTAACAAATTACAACCCTCAAGATGCCTAAATCCCTTCTTGCAACGGTCCACGGCTCAGTATATCTTTGCCACGACCATTGGGACGATAGTGTACATATTTCTCTCAATTCCTTCCATTAAGGTCTTGCTGACCATATCCAAACGAGTATGGATCATGTCTCCTTGAATTGGGAATACTATCATCCCTAGAAAGCAGATCATGAACACGAAAACCCGGCGATGAGTCCAGCGTAGATAAGTGATGGCAAACTCATCATGATAGATACGGTAGGATGTGTTGTTCCCATAACGCTCGTAAAGGAAGTCAAAATATATGTAAGACTTCTTCAGGCAGAGTAACTCGTCATTCTTTCTAAGACCCATCATCTTCAGAAACCCTCTACAAGTACGATTTTCTGGTACCAATTGACCAGGGCTATCCCAGGGAAGCCCAACAAAACCTCATATTTTCTCAAGAAGGGGAGTATCCTCTATATTAACAAAATGGAAAACAACCCTCTTTTCATCCCAGAACATAGTAGCAACATTGATTAGTACATTGTTTGGCTGAAAGTTCAGCAAAGATGGTAGATTTCCGAGAATTCTTTTCACATGGTTTTGTCGCTTGGCGAGAGATTTTTCCACCAGTCTAGCAACAAAGGTGATATACTTAGGACCATGCTCAACCTGGGGATTTCGTGCCTCATTTCTACAAAACAAATAAAGTTAGCCCTCTTCCACTCGAGATTTGACTGTTTACACATTAATGATTAACATATCGGCACATTTTCTCCAAATAATGCACCTATCATAATTGTGCCCATTGGGATTATGGAAATCCCGATGGGCTTTGGACAAGGCTTGCCTTAGAGAGTTATTATGCGGACAACATTCTAACCCGTACTAGGTTCAGACATGATGTATGGACAGTTAACATCAAAGTGGGGTTTTCTATAAGAGTCTAGACCGGTACCGTCAAGTGGAAAACTTGAGAGGGAAAGGCACTTAACCATTGACTGCACCGTTGATCGACTAGTTTTACGGCAAATAAGCCTTTCCAAATTTAAAAGGGTGATATAGGAAGAGCGCGGACACTTATCAAATGCCGCTATTGTATTAATTGCGCACGAGTGGAATATGAGGTAGAGCATGTAATTATTCAAAGATAAAACTACATATGTCAAGTATTTTGCAAGATGAAGCAATAAATACAGTATTTAATAAATGTAAAAAAAGAAAAACAAGAAAGGAGTTAGTTCGTATAATGGAAAAATTATAATAAAGCGATAAAAGGGGTAGGGTTTGGGAAAGACATAACAAATATTTTTTAAAAATTGGAGCAAGTTAACAAGATTGGGAAATAACGGAGAGGATGCATATTATGACCAGATTAAGTGAGGAATTGCATGTAAGTTCACATAAAAGGGAAACTTAGAGAAGAGGTGTGCATGTGACAAATAATAGGGAGAATGTGAGCGGGATGTTCAAAATAATAAAGACATGCTTATTGAGAGAGACTAATTCATACAGACCAAGTTCCTTATGGTAAGAGCCTAAGGAAATCCCCAGCAGAGTCACCATGATGTCGCGTCCCTTTTTCTCGCGAAATCGGGTTTCGACCCGTGACAACTCTTTTAAAGGAAGGGTTATAAAAGAGAGAGTCGTCACCTAACGGATTAAGGTGCGTTAGGGCACCTATTTGCAAATGACTCGGGATTACTAGTTTGCATCACCAAAGATCGTGTGTGGGCTAAAATTACCTTGAGGAGAAGATGTTAGGAACTCCTCGAGGTCCACAACGGTAGGTCCCGGCCAAACTCGAATTATATGAATTCATCTAAGAGAAAAGAAACACTTGGACAAATAAATGAATTACTTTAAACATAAATGGGGGGTCCTAAGTTTTGTAGCCTAAAGGATCACCCCGTGCAACATAAATAATACTTCGTAACTCCCTCAAGACGGGGTATTACTCATATTATTCATCGGGCACAGACTATCATCTCCTGCGACCCGATTACTATCCTTAAGTTTACCTAAAGCGCTCTAGTTAATTCTGATTCGTAACCAATACGTGCACTATCCGTCCCACGCCTATGGTCCGGGACGCATTTTGACCTCTATTTCATGGTGTTTCTAACCCTTAACTTAGGCTGCTCAAAAAGGAAAATACTAAGCGACATACAAAAAACAGTTTAGGACTTTCAAATAGAAGCAAGTGTAGGCTCAAGTTAGTCTCCGCATTTAGACATCAAATGCAAGCTAAACTGGTTAACATTTTGACAGATTTTAATTAATTAATAGAAGAATCCCATAGGCAAGATCTCTATGTGATATTAAATGAATGAGCAGACATTCATGCGCAAAGCCAGTTTCTTAGTGCGATTGCCAAAACCTATATAAGTTTTCCTACTATTTTTTTAGCATAATAAGATTAAGCTTACTAGCATGATATCTAGGAGTTTTACGCGAAACTAAAAAGTGGCAATCAAAGAAACATATCCAAAATTACTTGTTTTAATCCTATAAGCATGCTTTCTAGTGAGGGTAACAACACAGTGTTTGGAAACATACGAATAAACGGGCAGAAATGATAATTAAATTGATTCAAACCTATAGGCATGCTTTCTACAATTAATCAAATATTAGATCCTATAGACATAATTTCTATAAATCGTGAACAGAACAGTATAAAATAGGATTTTGCACATATATTTAATCGTACCATTTCCTATAGGCATAGTGTCTAACAAGCAAAAATAGAACATCATTCAACTAAGCATTGATCCCACGGGCATGGTTGCTAGCATGTGATGACTGAACATAATAAGGTACCTATAGGGATGATTCTAACATACAACATTTAACAACAAAGTATCGAACCTATATGCAGGATTTCTACCCAACTTTAGCTCAAATGTAAAATAAGAACCCATTCCCAATTTCACTAACACCCCAGAGTTGTTATTACAAATAATTATTACAGACCAGAATTGAATGTAGTAAATTACAGAATAATAACTATAGGGAGCCTATAGCAGGCCCAAATACACCTGGACGGGCCAAACCTTCAAATCACAACAACTCCAAAATCTCATGCTCATAAAAACAAAATAACTACTTGTTGAGAGATTCACCCATTGGACATATATCAAGGCTGAGCATATAGAACCCAGGACCCTAGTGTATCAGAGTTCCCAAGGGCTTCAAGAACCCAGGTCAGTGCTCACACTAGGGAGGTTAATCAGAAACAATTCAGGGAAAGACTAGGGACCAAGTCCTATTGTGTAAGATTTCACAAGGGTCTCACATGAACCCTGAGCAGTGCTCACACTAGGGAGGTCAAAGGACGGAACCTAAGTAGCCTTGGCTTTACGCCGACTAAGAATAAGAATTCAGAAGGACCAGGGGAGTAGAATGGGATTAGGGAATCCACTGAAGGACAAAATCACAAATACAAACAAAAAACAGACATTCTTGAACTTAGGTAGACGTAATCAAGTTTCAGGAAATAAACTCAATAACATGCTAACAAGGCATGTCATACGACAAATTTATAGAGATAACAGAGGATCCAGATTAGGCTAAGTGCAGAAACTAGTGTCATAGGAAGAAACCAATTAGCAATAGATCATCACAGGCTAAAAACTAATTAGGGCAGTTATTAGAGGTGTCAAACTATGATGAAAACAAGATCAAAGAGGTGACATTATAGTAGATTCAACAAATAGACTTGTAATTCTATTAATACATACATCTATACATAGTTAACTATTCTATAGCAGGAAATATGAGAACATGTTCAAATAACAAACTTAAACTTCAAGAGATTACTATTAGTGACATATGGGCTAAGCAGGATCGAATTAATAGGATCAAAGTAGGTTTAAGCATGTCGCAAACTACAAAATATAATAGCATAACATAGTCTAATTGAAGTAACACATTAACAGAAATCAAAATGAAACGACAAAGTTCTAATAACTCAACAGTTAAGATGAAGCAAGGAAGAAGGAAATAATGATATTGTGAATATTACCAAACAAAGAAGAAACTTAGCAATTTCTGGCCTTGGCTTTTAGTCGGCCAGGAATCACAATATAGAACAAGTTTTTACTCAGGAATGAAAAGCAAAAGCCTTAGTTTTTGTAGTGTTCTTAAGGAATTTTTCGAACTTCAAACATAATAAAAGGGGAGTGGGAAGGGTTTAAATAGTGTAAGAACTGAACACATAAACATGAAAATAATTAATTCAACACTAAAAAGACAAGCACTTAAATAAGTAAGGAAGAAAAAATTGAAACCCTAGTTTTAGGTAAAAATACACAAAATCGGCATAAAATAAAGGCAAAGAATCCCATATTGCATAAAATGAACATAGACAGAAAATTATTCAAAAGAGAACACAGAATCAAACTAGATTTTGTTCGATTAAAAAGGATCTGAAACCCTAATTTAGGGAAAGTAAAAGAAATCGATGGAAATAGGCAGATTCTCACATAGTAAGGCGAATATAGACAAGATAGTACTCAAAATCAAAGCTTGAACAAGTGTTGGTTCGAACCAAAAGAGAATGTGTAAACCCTAACCTTATGGTTAAGTACGAATCAGAAAGATACGAAGAAATCAGGCTCACACGCATAAAATAACGTGTGTGGACTTAATGTCATTCAGATTCAAGAGATGAAGATCGATTAGGACAAAATAAACGTGGGGTACGTACCATGTTTAGGGAAGTACTAAGTGATATCGTAAATAATCAACAAATAAAGGAAATATATCAAAAAGGTAAGTAAATGGGAAGAAAATCCTATTAGTAACGGGATTGGGGGTAGGATTTTACAGACGTGGCGAGCTAGGGTTCTTTAGAGGAGAGGAGTAGAGAGGCAGCAGATTATGGGAAATGGGGTTAGGGTTTGGGAGATGGGGATATAAGGAAAGTGAGGGGATGTTTATGTGTTGTTGATCATTTTTTTATCAACGGCTGGGATTTGAGCGGGGCTGGGTCGGGTTTAATTGAATGGGTAAGGGTACTGGGCTAGGGGTATTGGGCTTGGGGTAGTTGGGTAGTTTAGGCTCGAAATTAATTGTAGAATTAGGGCCAAATTTTAAATACCTAATTTAATAAATAAATAATTTATAAAAATAATAGATAGATAACAAAAATATTATTTGTGCATGCAAATGATTAAGAACAATTATTTTGCATTATAAAATATAAAAATCTATTTTTCGTATAAATAATGTAATTACATGTACATATGGGCTATTATTGCAAAATGTGCAATTTAACATTGAAAAAAAACAAATGTAATTATAAGAAATGCACTAAAAATATTTAAAACCTAATATGGGTGTAAATGATAAGTTTAGATGATAAAATCGTCATAAAAATAATTTGTACGGTAATTAATACATATTTATATAATAAAATACAGAAATAAATTGATTTAAAGCCTTTAAAAATTATGAAAAATACTTGTATATGCTTGTAAATCAAATGATAATGAATATGCAGTATTTTGAAAGTATATATATATATATATATATATATATATATATATATTTGAGAAATATGAGAAAAAAATTGGGTATCAGCAGTAGGCAAACTCCGCAAGTGGCAAGAACTGATATCAAGAACCTCCAAACTTCATCACACACGCACAAAGCATATCCTCTAGTATCTGAATAGTGCGCTCGGACTGTCCGTTTGTATGAGGGAGAAATGTTGTGCTTAACTCCACCCGAGTATGTAACTCATGATGTACGGCTCTCCAGAACCATGATGTAAAATGCATACCCCAGTCAGAGATGATAGATATCGGCACGCCATGAAGCATGATAATCTCGCGGATATAAACTCGAGCCAACTGCTCGGAAGAATAAGTAGTCATCATAGGAATAAAATGAGATGACTTGGTCAGCCTATCCACAATCACCCAAACTGCATCAAACTTCCGCTGAGCCCGTGGAATCCCAACAATGAAATCCCTAGTGATCGCCTCCCATTTCCACTCCAGAATATCTAGCTTCTGAAGCAATCCACCCAGCCGCTGGTGCTCATACTTCACCTGCTAGCAATTTAGACACTGATATACATACTCCACGATGTCCTTCTTCATTCCTGTCTACCAATAATGCTGCCTAAAGTCTTGATACATCTTTGCGTCACCCGGATGAATGGAGTACCGTGAACTGTGGGCCTCCCGGAGAACCAACTCACGCAATCCATCTACGTTGGGAACACATAGCCTGCCCTGTATCCTCAAAACACCATCATCTCCAATACTGACCTCCTTAGCATCACCGTGTTGAATCGTGTCCCTAAGGATAAGTAGATGGCGGTCATCATACTGACGCTCCCTGATACGATCATAAAGAGAAAACTGAGAGACCACATAAACCAACACTCGACTTGGCTAAACAATATCCAATCTAACAAATTGGTTGCTAAGATCTGAACATCCAACGCCAATGTCCTCTCTACTGCTGATAGATATTTTACGCTCCCCAAACTCTCCGCCCTACGACTCGAAGCATCAGTTTTCGGGATGGTACAAAATGGTGATATCATAATCCTTAAGCAGCTCCAATCACCTCCACTGACGCAAGTTAAGATCCTTCTATTTGAACAGATACTGCAAACTCCGGTGATCGATATAGATGTAACAAGGGACATTGTACAAATAGTACCACCAAATCTTACAGGAATGGAGAATAGCTGCTAACTCAAGGTCGTGGACATGATAGTTCTTTTCATGCACCTTCAACTATATGGACGCGTAGGAAGTCACCCTATCGTGTTGCATCAATACCGCACCGAGACGAATTCACAACACATCATAATATATAGTTTAAGACCCCGAAGCTGTAGGCAATACAAATATTAGGGCTGTAGCCAAAGCTGTCTTTAGCTTTTGAAAGCTCTCCTCACACTCCTCTATCCACCTGAATTGAACACCCTTTTGGGCCAGCCTTGTCATAGTGGCCGCGATAGATGAGAAACCCTCTACAAATCAACGATAATACCCCGCCAAACCAAGAAATCTCAAGATCTCCATAGCTGTGGACGATCAGGGCCAATTCTACACTGCTTCAAACTACTTCGGATCCACCTTGATCCCATCATTCGACACTACATGACCCAAGTATGCCACTGAGTCAAGCCAAAACTCACACTTTGAAATTTTGCATGTACCTTTTTTTCTCCCGATGTCTGAAGTACAGTCCATAGGTTTTGTTCATGATCCTCCCGAGTCCGTGAGTACACCAGAATGCCGTCAATAAATACAATGACGAAAGAGTCAAGATAGGGCAGGAACACACTGTGCATCAAGTGCACGAATGTTGCTGGGGTGTTGGTCAGTCCAAATGACATCACAAGGAACTCGTAGTGACCAATATCGAGTCTTAAAAGAAATCTTCGGGATATCTGGATCCCGACTCTTCAACTAAGGATAGCCTGAACGTAGGTCAATATTGAAAAACACCTTGGAACCTTGTAACTAATCAAATAAGTTATCGATACGAGGAAATAGATACCTGTTCTTCATCGTAACTTTGTTCAAATAGCAATAATCAATGCACATACACATAGAACCATCCTTCTTCTTCATAAACAAGACCGGAGCACCCCAAGGTGACATAGTGGACCGAATGAAGCCCTTATCAAGCGACTCTTGTAACTCCTCATTCAACTCCTTCAAATAAAGAATAGCCATACAATATGGAGGAATAGGGACAGGCTGTGTGCCCGACAACAAATAAATACCGAAGTCAATATCCTTGTTGGGCGGCATGCCTAGAAGATTAGCTGGAAATACATCTGGATTATCCATCACTACTAGAACTGACACAAGTATAGGGGTATCAATATTGACATCTCTCGCATAATCTAGATACGCGTCACACCCCTTCTCAACCATTCGTTGAGCCTTTAGAAATGATATAATTATATTGGGAGTATAATCTAAGGTACCTTTCCACTCTAACTGTGGTAGTTCTGGAGTAGGCAACGTCATGGTCTTGGCGTGACAATCAAGAATAGCGTAATGGGGCGACAACCATTCCATGCCCAAAATAATATCAAAATCTACCATACTGAGCAATAATAAATAGGTCCATCTCAATACCACTACGAACAACCAAACATGACTAATACACATGGTCAACAACAATAGAATCTCCCCCTCTAAGGTGACCTCTACCTGCCCAATCTCTACCTCGAGCTGGCTGAGCAGGTGGAGAGGTAGTTGGTGCTGTAATAAAAGCTTGGGGGCCTGGTGGAGCACGAGGTGCCTGAGTAGTATGTAGAGGTGCACCCCTCATAAGTCTGCGGAAATCCCTCACCATAATGAGTGTCACCACACTCAAAAAAAGCTCTTAGAAGGCATGGCTAATGTGGCTAGCTCGGGCCAGGTCTACTGGACTGACCGCTGAAAGCACTCCATGCTGGAGGTACAGTAGGTAGTGACGGTGCATAATAAGGCTCCTGGGGACTTGAAGGGGCCGGAATTCTACTGGAGGCTGGAAGTGCTGAATGAATAGGGTAACTGACATAGCCACTACCATGAAGAGTTTCCGCTGGGGCACGAGTACAACTATAAGTGCCAGACTCTCGAGACCTCCTGGCCTCCCTGTCCTCTCTTTCCCAAATAAGCAACCCTCCAATCTGCTAGAAATCCGCAAAATCTATTGGTATGCAATGTCCTTTTCTAACTTCCAGCTGATGCTAAGCCTGATACTGGGGTTGAGCCCCTCGATAAACCGATGGACCCTCTCTCAAAATGTAGATACCAAGGCTGGTGCGTGTCTAGCCAAATCATTGAAGCAAACTGCATACTCTAACACAGTCATAGAACCCTAGCGTAATTTCTCAAACTCCAAGCCCCATGAATCTCTCAGATACTGGGGAACATACTCCCTAAAGAACATATTCGAGAACGGAGTCCATGTAAGTAAAAATGCCTCAGCCAGAGTACCTAACTCATAAGCACGCCACTATTGATAGGCTGCTCCTCTAAGCTAGAACGTAATACCCTCACTCGACTCTGCTAGATCCATAGTGCGGAGAATACAGTGAAACTCTTCAAGAAAACCCTATGCATCCTATGATGCCAAGCCACTGAACGTAGGAGTGTGTTACTTCTTCTACCTCTCAAGCCTGAGCTGCTCTGCCTCAGAAACTGCTGCCCTAACCTCAGGCTTAACAGGAGCTACCGGTTGAATCGGTATGATCTCTACAACCTGGTCGACTTGAACCCGCTGCTCTGGGGTACGGGCAGTGGGAGTCTGTGCTCCTCCCCCAACTTGAGACGTGGCAGGAGCAAGTGGAATCATCCAGCCTCAGCCAAGGTGCTGAACATGCTCAGAAACAGGGCTAAAGTCTCCTAGAAGGGTGGTGCAGCAACATGTCCCAGCAACATGTCCCTCAGGTTCTTGCCCTCCAGCCTGAGCTACTAGAGGCTCCTATGTAGCAGCCCGTGTGCGTGCTCTGACTGCAACACGTGGATGTCCTCGGCCTCTACCCCAGCCCCGGTCGTTTGCGGCTCTAGCAGGGGCCACGTGTGCTTAGTCATCAGATCAACCTGTACGTGTCCTCACCATCTATGAGAGAATAGAAAATAGAAATTTAGAATTTCGAAGTCAACAATTTTGCATGACAAGGAATTAAAGAAGTGTAATTTTCCTATCAGTTCCACAGCCTCCCGAAGATAAGTATAGACGTCTCCATATCGATCCGCGAGACTCTACTAAACCTTCTTGTGACTCACAACACCTATGAACCTAGACTTCTTATACCAACTTGTCACAACCCAATTCTCCCTCTGTAGGACGTTGTGATGGCACCTAGTTATTACGACTAGGTATGCCTAACAATTTCAAAATAATAGAAATAAAAGCAGTATTTAATAAACAAACATCAACATATATCTATATACTAATAAAATATTGCTCGACATTTACAAGTAAACCATCACTCGAGTATAAACAATATTCCCAAAACCCGGTAGTCATGAGTCACAAACTCTAATAATTTGTCTAACGGTTTATATACATTAGTATATAAAAAAAGGAGGAAACAACATAAGGGATAAAGGGGGACTTCGGGGTCTGAGAAAGTTGGTAGATATACCTTGAAGTCTCCGGAGCAGCACCAAGTACGCAACTAATAGTGGGTATGGTATGAGGTACCTGGATCTGCATACAAAACATGCGCAGAAGAGTAGTATGAGTACACCACAACGGTACCTAGTAAGTGTCAAACATAACCTCGGTAGAGTAGTGACGAGGTCAGGTTTGGGCCCTACTAGGATATAATGATAAGACATAAGATATAACAATATGAAGAAAGACTGAGAATTTAACAAAAAGAATTCACGGAGAAATAACAACACAACACAATGAGATAAACAACAGGGGCGCTCCCGAGATACCGTCTCATAGTCCCAAAAGTAAATATATAGGGGATCTCCTGAGGTACTGCCTCGTAGTCTCAAAATCAAAAATGTGCAGGGGGATCTCCCGAGGTACCGCCTCGTAGTCCCAAAAGTAAATATGCAAGGGGATCTTCTGAGGTACTGCCTCGTAGTCCCAAAAGTAAACACACAGGTCGAAATCAACGGCAACAACAATTAACAACAAGAAATCCTACCGTTTATGACTAAATACGAATCTAGGAAGAACTGGAAATCAACTAATCATGCTGCACATATTGAAAATAGGCATTTATGACACGTAGACACGCAATATTAAGCTAAACAGGATAACTACGCATGCTGGGATAACTTATTAAAAGACATAACAGGTTACCGCACAATATAAAGCCGGATTTTACAATAAATAGCCCGTATACGCACTCGTCACCTCACGTACACGGCACTCACATGTCATAGAAGGTCGCAACAATACGAAATCCTAAGGGGATTTCCCCCACACAAGGTTAGACAAGCTACTTTCCTCGAACCAAGCTCAATTAATCAACAAGAATGCCTTTTCCTTCATTTTCTTACTCTGGATGGCCCAAATCCACAGAACTCCAAATGATCTGCTAACCATCCGAAATCAACCCGAACCCCCTAGGACCTCAACCAAACATACCAAAAAGTCTTAAAATATCATACGAATTTAGTCGAGCCCTCAAATCACATCAAACAACAACATAAACACAAATCTCACTCCAATTAAAGCTTAAAGAACTTCAAAATATCAAACTTCTACAACCGATGACGAGACCTATCAAATAATGTCCTATTGACTCCAAATTTTTCACATATTTCATAATCGACACTACGGACCTACTCCAACTTTTGGAATCGGAATCTGACCCCAATATCAAAAAGTCCACTCCCGGTCAAACTTCCCAAAAATTCAACTTTCACCATTTCAAGCCTAATTCAGCTACAGACCTCCAATTCATAATCCGAACATGCTCTTAAGTCCAAAATCACCCAACAGAGCTAACAGAACTGAAGAAACTCTATTTCGGAGTCGTTTCACACAGTTCCAACGACGGTCAAAATCCTAGAACATAGGCTTCTATTTTAGGGACTAAGTCTCCCAATATCACTCCGAAACCAAAAACGAAACTTCCCCGCAAGTCACATAAGAATAGATGGATACAAGTAAAAAACAAAATAGGGGATCAGGGCTAATACTCTCAAAACGACCGGCCGGGTCGTTGCAATTTTAACAACTTAACAATGAAGAATCTGAAAAGAAAATCTACTGTTGGCACTCATAGGCTCAAACAAATTCTTTAATACCTGTTTGTATAGTTAAAATTAATATTGTTCTATATTAATTGATTTCCTTTGTTTGTATAGGTTTAATTATGAACATGGATGTTTGATTAAGAATTTAATGAAGTAGTAATCCTACAGCTAAATCTGAATTACACGAAGATTGTCCTTCTTGTATACATGAGTACCTTTGTTGGTGTTATTTCTCTTTAAGGAAGCCTGAACAATATTATAGTCCATGTACATAGTAGAGTGAGGACTTAATCATGTGTGTGAACTTCTGATTGTTCTGAATACAGTATAAATAGTTGTTAAAGTGTTGAGAGCTTGCTTAAAGGTTCCTGTAAGTTTGAACCTACTAGTATTATGAATAAAGTCATTATGCATGTCTCCTCTACTTTTTGGATCACTTACCTCGGCATTTTAGCTTGGAATAGTTTATTGATGGTTGTTCTGAAAATCTCCCTGTTCTGCAACTATGATTAGTCTCTTAAATGTTTTAGTAGATGTTATAGATTATTGTTGAATATGCCTGGACACTGCTAGAACCTGCAATATGTGACCTTTATTTTCTGGGTCCTAATTTTAAGGTTAGTTGTGTAATTCCTAAGGTGTTCATGCTTCTGTACATTGATGATATGTCCCTATAGCTTCTAGATCTCCCGTGTACTTGAACCTTTGTGTTTACTATTGTTCCTATGTTAATTATTAAGTGAATATATTACTTTTAACTAAATCTTTGGGGAAGAGTGAGAGTGATTAATTAAGGGTATTGAAGTGGGACCTAATTTTTGATTAATGTGCCCTTCCCTTACGCAAGCACTACTTAGGGTCCTTGAGACCTTGTGAACTCTGACGTGCCAGGGATTCGAAGAATACTTTGTCCATGAACAAGGTCTTAACTTAAGCTTTTGTTCATTGACTCTCATTAATACCTTTAGGATTAATACAAATAAAACTTTGTTTTTACTCTAATGGTATCTGTTTGTTACAGTTTTATCATGTTGGGCACCCATGTTAGCTTTACTGTACTTTTAACCATGTTTGTATATTACAACTTCTTTTGTTAGGCCCATGTGGCATCACTAATGACTTCTCTATATCTTCCTATGCATGTGCGAATTTGTGCCCGCTGAGTTCTTTCGAAATCAGGCCAAGTTCCAGTCTAGGGTCCATGTTGTTGAAGTATGTCGTTGTTGTGTTTTGACTTCTGCTTGGCCTGCACTTTCTTTGGCCCAATTTTGAGTCTAATGCCCTTTGCGTTCTCGCTCTTAGATAAATCTAACTTGTCATTTATGCACTGTATATATAATGATACTAAAGATGTTATTGAATTCTTTTATTATGTTTTGATCGTTTTAGGCACCTAGGCAAACCCAAAGCCTTGTAAAAATAATTGAAGAATGCGAGTTTATACTATGTTCAAACGTTTCTGTCACACCCCCATATTTTCATACGTGAAAATATGTAGTAAGTCAATTGATGTAATCTCAGAAAATAAATCATCTTAGGAAAGTACCAAGAGGGTTGAAAGGCTTAGAAGCTAGTGAAATTGAAGAAAATAAGTCTCGTCAAAAGTCGACCAGTTGGGAATGTTATAACATGTGGTTTTGGGGTAATACTAGGGTGATTAACATGATAACAGGTTATGATATGAGTTATTTTAGCTATATCACAGTCGTGTGTTATGTTTTAAAGTCAAGCGAGTTGTGGAACAAAAGTTTTCAAAGGTCATCCCAAGTTACATTCATAGATATGCTGAAAATTATGTCAAATGTAGCTAAGGTTTTTTACCAATATACTTGGAATTACGGGATGATACACATATAAAATTGATGATATAAGAATCTAGTTTCTAATGCATTAAATCATTTGTTGATACGACATCGGAATAGAGAGATATTTGTTGTCTTGCGAGACTGCACAAGACTGCATAGGTGACAAGTAAGTGTGTCACTAAAGCTTTTTGAGAAATACATTTCGTGTGTTATATGTGGTCTTTTTGGGACATATTATATACCAAATTTAATATCTTGTAATATAGTTTCTAATTCTTTTAACCGTTCATTAATACAACATTCGGATAAAAGATATAAGCGTCAAAAGAAGGGCCAATGCTATGGTGCCAAGCTAGCACCTCTTTGACTTTTCAAAAGTTGATATATATAGGTTTTAAATCGTCTTTCTCTTAATTTTTTAATAAAACGCGACCATAGAACCCCCATAAACATACCCTTAATCTCTCTACAAGGGTCTCAAAGAAGTTTAACATCCCAGGTACGAAATCAACAAGCGATGACATTAGAACGATCCCTACGACGTAAGTATCGCTATATCACCTCTCTTTTTCTTTGTAGTTTGAGTTTTGGAAGGTACTTCATAGTTAAGAAAATGTATAATTATGTATTTAATCTTTTAAATATCAAGGAAGGTTGATAAATTCATTTCCTAATAGTTAGAGCTAACGGACAGTGATCGAAAGCCTTGAGTTCGTTTTATTTCACTTCTAGTGGACTATTTTGTAGTCCACTAGTTTTGGCCTCTTGTGCTGATGTTTTATGGAGTTTTGGAAGTGAAAAGGTGTGGAACAACACCACATAATTATGTAATGGTGTTCTTGTCCTTCGTCGTTACAATTTTAAGTTTTTTGACACTACTTTGGTTGTCGTTTTATGGATGAAGTCATTAGGGTGTGTGGGTTGTTTTGTGTTATATTGTGATGGAGATAAGGTTTAAAAATCATGAATACATGTTGTAATCGTTGTGTTCTTGTTGTTTTTGGGATATGGTATTGGAGGAGGGCCTTGTTACAGGGGAGCTGCTGCCCAAATTTATGTAAATGAGCTACTAGTTTAAGTTGCAGACTTAGCCTTTACTTTGCACATATTTTGAATCTCATTATGTTGTGGTAGATTGAGTTGAGTTGTTTGAAGAATTGCTTGGAAGGTCTTAAGGACTCAACTGAGTTAAGGTATGTTAAGCCTAGACCTTTGCTTCATTTTGGCATGACCCCGTAACTACAAATGTGTGATAACGAGACATAACAAAAAGTTCATATTCCTGAATTTATGTACATTGTCCTAGTCTCATAAGTTACAACAGTCTCCCTTATCGGGACTTCATATTAAGTTTAACATTGTCTTCTTTCATCCAAGAGCAATATACATATACAATATTATATTATTTTCACCATGATAGAGCTATAATCGATGGACAAGCCCCTATTGGGCAACCTCAGATCAGATGGTAAGTTATATATCGAGCCTACTGTGGTCGAGCACCTATGAGCGAGCCCATAATGGACATGATATACAACCTAGTATGGCCGAGCGCCTATGAGCGAGCCTACTATGGCAGAGCAGTTACACATACCGAGCCTTATAGGGACGGATAACTATTTTACTTACCATATTAGGAGAGATGAGTCAGTATTAGCAGGTAAGCATATCTTCAAATTATATTTGAATCCCAAGTACTTTCAGTTATTATATTATCAGTTCATTTTAATCTTTCAATTATTCCTTTGCCTTACATACTCGATACATTATTTCGTACTGACGTCCCTTTTGCTGGAGACACTGCATTTCATGCCTGCAGGTCCTAATAGACAACTGGATAGACCTTTCACTAGACAAAGTCAAACATCAGCTTGGTTTGTAAGCTCCACTTCATTGGGGTTACCAGGTCTATACCTTTGAGTCCATTTTATATATACATGTTTGATGGGTAGGTTGAGGCTCTGTCCCAACCATGATAGAATTCAGTTATCCCTAGAGGCTTGAAGCCGAGTCTTATACATTTTTATATCAGTATTGTGGCTTTACGAGCCCTATGTAGATGTTTAGTTTGGTATTGCTAGTTGTAGACGTTATTTCTCAGATGATTCGGAATATAGCCTCATCGGCCTAAGTCGAGGGTTACCCCTCCAGAGTTCACAGTTACAGAGGGGTACACTCGGGCCGAGTATGGCACCGGGCACCGGGTACTGGCCACACCTCTTAAGGTTTGAGGAGTGACAATTTCTTATTCCTCACTGATAATAAATAAAAGAAATGGATCCTCTTGTAAAACAAAACTGAACGGATATTTCAAAGCTAATTTTCACCAAATCAAACCAAACATGGCTGGAAATTTGCGACTATAAACCTCAACAAGTCTTAAAAGAGAATACAACTCAGTTTGAAATAAATTCTTCAAAGGTATTCTTATGACATGTTTAGTCTACTAATCCACACCAATAGCCATTTTGCATTTTTCAGAGGACAAAACATTTACAATATAACCAAATTTTACAAATATTTCCAACTTTATAGATATGAACATTTCAAAAGGCCTTTTTTTACAAATTACAAATTTTTTATAAAACTTATCCCCTCTTTTCAAAGTAGAAAGTCTCTTTCAAAAACAAGTAGGCTTCGAAAAAATATTTAGAACACATACAAACCTTCTCCTTAGAAGAACAAGAACCCTTACACGAATCCCACCGGTTAGTGGACCAGTCGGATAATAATCTAATAAACAAATAGGTACCCTAGTATACATTTAAATATTAGGTGGAGGATCTTTTTAATAAACAACAGGGAAACCACTAGTTGAACCTTGTTTTGACTTGTCCAAAATAGGGTGCAACAATGCTCAATTTTGCTCGAGCAACGAGGTTATTTCACCGGGGCATCGAGTCAAAATAAAGTTCATGCTATGGAAGGGGTGAATGTCTTGGTCAACAAGAAGAGGACCAAAGGTCCACAATTTCAATTCTGAGTGGACAATTATGCACGAAATGATTGTAACTTTGACAATGATGATTCTTATCAACAACAAGAAGAAGAGGTATAGTTTGTGAATAGTTACCAAGAGTAGCAGAGCAATTTCCAAGACTCCAATCAAAATCCAATGTGTTCTCAAAATAACCAAGGCAATTGGGGTACTAACAATCAAGGGAATTGGCATAACAACAACAATAACCAAGGGAATTGGGGAGGCAACAATCAAGGAAATTGGGGGAACAATAACAATTATGCAAATCGATTCAAATTCTCACAATGTACCAACAACCGAGCAACCCACCTCCTTATCCTCTGCATGGTTAAAGTTCTTCAAACAATGAAATGGGTTGTATTGAGAACATGTTCAAGAAAATGATGGAGAAGAATGCGGATTCGGATGCCCAACTTGCCTCACATACCACATCAATCCGTAAAGTTGAAGTTCAAATGGGAAAAATCTCTCAAGATCTTAACACTCTTCCTATGAATGCATTACCAAGTGAAAATGTAGTAAACCCAAAGGGTGTTAATAGCAGACGGCATGCAACGAAAGTTATCAGAAGAAGTGGAAGAGGCGGGAATGAACCCACCTTAAATGAAAGGCAACTTGTGGATGATGACCAAGTTATCCAAGAGGAGGAAACCCCACGTAATAATGTTCAAGTACATGATGAACTTCAGATTGATATTGACGATAGTGTGTAGGAGACCCAAGAAGAGGTAAACCCAACTAAGGAACTGATACGCTCAAATTACACCTTAAAATAGTGTAAAGCGGTCGAAGTCAAATATAATAATCCAAAAAGGTTGGGGTCGAATCCCATAGGGAATAGGTGTGAAAAGATTACCTTGGTAGTGCGAATCTCAACTTAAATCGTATCTCTATTGCGTTAATGTAACAAGAATATGGGAATTGATTTTTGTAATAATTTAACTGCAATAGTGACAAGTATGATTAACTAGAGTTGTAATTAATGTAATTAACTAAACCAAGGTTGCGTCCCCTTCAATGAAGTATCATGCTTATGGGTATTAATATGATATATTTCTAATGGAAGGTTCTTTAGATATGCAAATGATTTCTAAATGACCACGAAATATTTTCCAAGAATAGGGTAGTATTTCCTCTTTATAATTTTTCCAAATATAAAAGAGTTACAATGAAGAGTAATCAATTAATGCCAAATAAAACTCACTTATTCCTAAGCGATTTTATTAAACAAGGTTTAAAGCCTTGATTCTTTGATATTTTCTCCTACCAATCCTAACTCACTTTTCCAAACTAAGAAAGAATTAATGGCACTTGTCAATGTTTGCAACCACAAACAATAAATGAAGAATGACAAGTAAATAAATATGAACCAACCATTATATATATATTCAATGTTAAATACCCAATAACATAACACCCATTTAGGGTCCACAACCGTAGTATTTAAGACTAGACTCATGCTTAAAGACAAAAATATGAGAGTATTTAATGTCATGAAGCTTACAAAAATGGAGGAATATTCACTTCTAAAGCTTCCAAAAGAGAGGAATATTCAAAGTGTGTATTGCAGCTCTAAAACCAGACAAGAACGACCCACAAAATCCCAATAAATCTATTTATACTGGGCTCAAGCTCGGGGTCAAAAACGGACAAAATTGCCCTTCCACGTCTACTTATGCGACTGCATTCCTGTCGCATAACAGGAATGCGGTTCGCATTCTTCACGAAACCATCGCATATGAAAACCCTAGGTTCTAGGTGCGTCTCCGCATAGTTGATGTGCGATCCACATTTTTGATATGCGATCGTAGAGTTGCTTCGCATTTCTAAGCTTGGATTCTGGCGTTGGAGGTTTGCGGTCCATTCTGCATCTCGCAAACCAGTTATGCGATCGCATAATGGACTGCTTTTTTGCTCTGAAATTTTGCCAAACATTCTGTTGAATTGTGCGATCCATTTGTGCATTCTGCGGTCCGCATAGCCGATATGTGGTCTTCTCTTGTTAATTATGCAATCGTATTTTGCTATTTTCCTCACTTTCTTAGGTTTTTGATCTATTTTCCACGTTGTTGAGTGTTTAAGCCTCCTGCACTGCAAAACATCAAAATTCCATAAGTATAAAAGGTAAATGCTCTTAAAAATAATCTACAATATAAGCAATTTGGTATTAAATGTGCCGAAATTCTCCGACACATCAACACCCCTAACTTAAACTGTTGCTTGTCCTCAAGCAACTAAAACGACTCTATCCTAACTTAGACTACAACTACAAGACCAGAAACAATAATGACCAAGGATGGTGTTAATTTCTAGTACCACAAGCATGCATTTTCATTTATTTACCCTTCATGAACAGTCACTGCTATTTACAAGGAAACTGATCAACTCGTGAACTTTGAGCCTCGACCAATTTGACAAAATGTTACTCTCAGCTGAGTGCACTTGCATCCGACTTCAAGAACTCAACTACTGTCAAACCTCAAAATTCATGTGCCCTTACCAGAAAGAAGGTCCCAACTCACAATATTTACAATGACAAAAAAAAGGGGCATATTTACAAAAACAGTCACTCTCACAAAGAGTTTCAAGTGTTACAACACATCATACCATAGGCTTGCCCTTATTTTAATTTGTTGCCTATTTAAGAATATTTGGTTTGAGATCCCATAAGGACTTTTTAAGCTTGTAAATTAGTCTTAGGGAAGGGTTGGATAATCATTTGGGTACAAGTGACTACACCCTCCTTGAACACTACTCACATTTTTCTCTTTCAGTGCCCTTTGCTTCCTTTCAAACCCCATAGCCTCGCTGCCATTTAGTTACCAACATAGAACTACTTGAAATACCTCACTAAATCTCTTCAAAGCTCCCATATTATTTACATACATATCTCTTTTTCTTTTATTTTTCTCTCTATTTTTCTTTTGGAGCTTGAATACTTTTCACATGAATCTTTTGAGGTATATATTCTACACTCAATGTACAACCTTACCAATCTCCACTTTGACACCAAACCCCCAACTTAGGATTTTTGCCTCATTCTCAATATTCAAGGAGGGACGGGTTCAAACGATGGAATTATTTTACAAAACGGGAAAGGTTTGTAATGAGGTGTCCAACAAAAAGGCTGAAGGCTCAAATGGGTAACTAGTGATGATCATGAAAACATTGAGTAGCTTGAAAGGCTTACTGGGTTTTCCAATATCACAAAGAATGCATAAGTTCATTCTCCAACTAAATGTACTTATTATTAGCATCGAAAAACCAACTGGGCAAGCTCTAAATGAAAGAAGTAAACACAAGAATTGTTGATACAAAATCTAACACACACGACACATGACTGTTTGGCTCAACATAGTTTTAGCTCACGAGTCATGGCTTGAAAACTCGATTCTTTTATCATATTCACATGTATAATTCTAAGTACACATAGAGTCAAAAAGCGAGCTTCAAGTTCACACAATGGATTGCCTTTTCAACACAGGATACTCTTTTTTTGTAATGGAAGGGTATAGGTTATTTACAAACACACATGCTTGAGACTAGACACTTACACCAAACCGGTCAATATGTTTCATCCTACTGCCATGGTTCTACTATTAAACCCTTGGAAAAGAACCTTGCGAAGAAAATAAGGGAATTCATTCTTAATTACTACTGATGACATGCATACTACTATATACTTTTTTTTTTTATTTTATTTTTTATTTTTTTTATATACACACAGATAGCATATGTACGAGGACAATACAAGTTAACGGTCAACAACATAAGTATGTACAATATTTTACCGATAAACTTGAAAGATCACGTATAACACAAAGGGAAAACAAGTACAAAAGTTCGAGGAATGCACAAATTGTCACAAAAGGTACTCAAACAAGGCTACCCTTCCACCCCCAACTAAAAAGCATGCATTGTCCCCAATGCATAAGAAATGTAAAACAGAGTCAAGGGCTCCTTGGGGCGCACTAAGCGCTATGGGAGTCAGTAGCCTGCGGGGTGTCAGCGGAGTCAATGATTTCCAGTGGGACTGAGTCTGCCAAAGTCCCAGCTGGAGGTATGAATGCTACCGGTGGTGGAGGAGTTGCTGAAAACTCAGTTGGAGGGGTGACTGTTGCTATATGTGGAGATGTCTCCAAGTGTCCAGAAGCTGAAGAAAGGGTCTGAGAGCTGCTGGCCCCACCTGCTGACGGCGGAATGGCTGATGATGTGACTGGAGCAGCTCTGTCAGCTAAGGATCTCTGTATCACAATCTGCATCTGAGCATCATCTTCCTCCTTTACAGCTGTGGTGACGGCAACCCCCTTGCCCTTCTCCTGAGGGCCCTCATCATCATCCGACCCAGAGTTAATAGCCTCCTCGTCAGTATCCTCATCCTCGAACGCTGTAGAATGTATGGAATCCTCCCCAGAAGGTATCTCACTTGGTGCAGAGGGAGGTGGAGGCTGAGAGGATCCAACAGTCGGGGATGTCTGGGTTGTCATCAGTGTAGAGAAGTCAAGACCCAGCCTAGTCTCAGAAGTGCCCGCTCCCTGCTCTCCTTCGTTAGGAAGGAAGGACGATAAATCAAACTCCATATTCTGCAGCTTGTGGAGCTCAGTCTTCAGCGTAGTCACATCAGCACAGAGCGTTGGTAGGTCTACATCCTCACCACGCTCTATCTTCTCAATCCTAGCCTCAAGCCCCTTCAGGCGACCCTCGTAAGATATATGCTGTTGCTGTAAGGTCGTCACTAATGACTGAATGGGGGTCAGGGCCTGCCTGATAAGTATGGGAAGGTCCTTCAGGAGCTTGTCTACCTTAGCATTTGTGTGATGAGCTAGGAGACCAAGCTGTGAAAGAACTGCCAGTGCAACAGGTGGCGAAGCACTGGCCCTAGGGGTAGGTTGTGGAGCGGCAGCGGATGCTTATGCTGTCTGAGGTGCCATAGGAGTCTGGGAGTCGGAAAGGTCTGCCTCGGTAGGAATCTGAATCTGAATATCTGGAGGAGTAGCAACTACCTTTGGCACCACATCACTAATGCGAGTGATGTGGATGTCCTTCTCCGCTTGGCCTTTCCTGTCAGAAATGTGGCATCAAATGAACCTTTGCAGCCCTGCAGAGGGCTGTGATCAAGAATGGGAAGGGGAATGATGTATGTTTCTGCCATGTCGAGACTCCTATCTCCCCGAAGATGATGCCACTCACATCATTTGTGATCCCGGTCATGATGCAAGCAATGAGAATAACTTTCTCAATGCTTATCTTTGTCTCATTTCTGGTTAGGACCAAGCGTGAAGTGACGAAGGTGATCCAGAATCTCCCCCCTCTTGTAAGATCCTCCTTGTAGATTTTGTACTTAGGGTCAATCCAGGTTGGGTCCCTCTGGCAATCATAGATGCAACCCAAGCAGGTTCGCCATCTTTGTTGGCTAATTTGGCAGCATACTCAGTCGTGCTCGGGCACCCTACTGAAAAATAATGAGCAAGGATGGCGGCCGTGTGACATAGTACTTCCTTCCCCCGAACCAAAACATGTTCACTGAATATCTTGTTACATTTGTGGTGAGCATTCCTAGAGGCCCCGTAGGAGGCATAGAATTCCCTCATGATTGTTTCATCATACTCACCGGGCAGCTCTGTGAAGCACTCCCACTTTCTAGCCTTGATGTTTGCTAGAATGTTGGGATATTGCTCTTGGAGGCCGTTGAGACTCAACTGCTTCTCTGCCAATATTTTCCGCTTTTCCAGCCGCGCTTTATACAGAGATCTGGAGTTAGGGAGTGGAAACCTGATTTGATCATCATCACCCTGTTTCCTCCTTGCCTTTAGCCATTAGATTAACGTCCGAAAAAGTTTCCTCCTCATCAAACTGGGAAGAACGTTCATCAATAGACTGTGGAGGTGCTTGATGTGAGCATTTTGCCGGAGGTGCTTGCCGAGTTGAGGAGGCCCTTTTACCGGCTGAAGGTATATGTTTGCGAGGCATATCGGTAAAGAAAAGATCTTTGAGTGGTGTAGCAGACATAAGAAAAATCTTAACTGGAAAAATCCACTATGCGACAGGCTATGCGATCGCATAACCACTATGCGGACCGCAAACCTGTCGCAAAGTTGCTAACTGCTTGAAAGAATCAAAAATGCGATGACATATGCGATCACATATCCATTATGCGGTTCGCATAGTCATCGCAAAAATAAACACAAAAATTAGTGATACCACTATGCGATCGCATAACCTACCGCAAAGGTGAGCCTGCGATCGCATACCTGTCGCAAACAACGAGTTGAGCTGGGGCTTACGTTGTGCAGGTCTTCGACGGCTCTGCGGTCCGCATATCAACTATGCGATCACAGAGTTGTCGCATTGTGGTCGCTTCCTCACTTGACCTAGGGTTTAGAATACGACTGAGAATGCGGTCGCACAACGAGTATGCGGACCGCAAAACTCATCATCCTCAGAGCTTTACTCAACCCATCAATGGCTATTCGACTTTTACTACCTACCAAGCCTTGTTTACAATTTTTTTTCACGGGTCCCCCCTCCTTTTACGAGCGGACACACACCCAGAGAAAACAGGGAAACAAAACGTGCAAAACCAAAAGGATCAAGCAATTTCAACAACATTTAATTTTAGACTAAAAGAATTTACCAGGGATTGAGATGAGAAGGGAGAAACGTACCAGATGAGGACGAAAATGAAGCAAGAATGAAGATGATACTCCACATATGTCGTTTTGTGTTATTACGTGCAATGTGAATTTAGTCGTTTCTCTTTTGTTCGTCTTTCTCTCCCTTTTTTTTATCTTTTTTTTTTTAATGTTTGTTTTGGTGTTTTTGTGTTAGTGAGAACGAACGGTTAGTGAGAGCGTAGGGGAATAGAAATGCGAAAAGGGTAGGGAACTTACCTGGCCGATATGCGATGGAAAATTGGCCGCATAGCTTAGTATGCAAACAGATACTGGTTATGCGGAGGTATATTCATAAGCTTAACCAAGGTTCACAATGTGATGCACTATGCGATCTCATAACGGAAATGCGATTCGCATAGTGCACCTTGGCATCGCATTTCAGCCATACGAAAATGCCAAACTCACTGCCCAGGTCTGCGATAAGAATGCAGTCCGCATAGTGAAAATGTGATTGTATTTGTGTCGCAAACTGGGCAGTTTTTCTCAGCTTCCCTTTCACTTTTAAGTTTACCCTATTTTTGTGGTCTTTTGAACCACCTGCACTATAACACACTCTTTAAATTGCTCAAAGAACCCTATTTACTCAAAACCAAAATTTAAAAGACAAAAGAGTGTTACGACACATGGGTTGCCTCCCATGAAGCGCTTGATTTAACGTCGCAGCACGGCGAAGTTGGCATTCTTTTGAATTCATTCATCGATAGGGAAAGGACCATCCTTGAGAGCCAATTTCTCTACCACATGCCTTTCTCCATCTGTGCCCAAGTAGTGTTTGATGCGTTGTACATTTACTTTGAAAGTGCGGAGCTTGTCCTCAGTTTCTAATTCCACAGCGCCAAATGGGGACACATCTACCACTTTGAAAGGACCGGACCATTTTTATTTGAGCTTGCCCGGAATCAGTTTGAGTCTTGAATTGAAAAGAAACACCAACTCCCCGGACTTGAACTCCCATTTCAAAATCTTATTGTCATGGACAAATTTCATTCTTTCCTTATACACAGCTGCACTTTCATAAGCATGGAAATGGAATTCCTCCATTTCGTTGAGTTGAGTTAGCCTCAAGTTTGCAGCTTCAGTCCAGTCCAAATTCAACTTCTTCAGAGCCCACATGGCCTTGTGCTCCAGTTCCACACGTAGAGGACAAGCTTTATCGAAAACTAAATAGTAGGGAGAAGTACCAATGGGAGTTTTGTACGCCGTGCGGTATGCCCACAATGCGTCATCCAGCTTCCTTGACCAGTCGGTCCTGTTTCATTCACTGTCTTTGCTAGAATGTTCTTGATTTCCAGATTGGAGACTTCTACCTGTCCACTTGATTGGGGATGATAAGGAGTGGCTACGTAGTGCTTTACACCGTATTTTTCTAGCAGCCCAGTGAAAGCTTTGTTGTAGAAATGAGAACCACCATCACTAAGAATGGCTCTAGGAGTGACAAACCTCCTGAATATGTTCTTTTTAAAAAACACAATCACACTTCTTGCCTCATTGTTTGGCAAGGCAATAGCTTCAAACTATTTGGAAATATAGTCCACAACTACCAGAATATGCCTCATACCACAGGAACTCACAAAGGGCCCCATAAAGTCAATGCCCCACACATCAAAAATTTCAACCTCCATCACAAAGTTCATAGGCTTTCATGTCTCTTGGAGATTGATCCATGTCTCTGGCATTGGTCACAAGATTTGACCATTCGGTTGGCATCATGATAGAGGGATGGCCAATAATAACCACATTCAAGAACTTTTACCGCCGTCCGATTTCCTCCGTGATGACCACCCACAGGTGAGTCACGGCATAATTTCAGAATTTGCGTCATTTCTTCCTCTGGAACACACCTTCTAATAATGTTGTCCGCACAGATACGAAACAAGAATGGCTCCTCCCAATAATATTTTCGACACTCTCTTAAGAACTTCTTCTTTTGGTATGCTTCAAAATCATTGGGGATTAGGTCACTAACCAAGTAGTTGGCAATGTCGGCGTACCAAAGAGTGGTTGAAGAAGATAATGCCAAGATATACTCATCAGGAAAGGAATCATTGATATCAAGATCATCCGTTGGTCACCCGACTTCTTCAAGTCTAGAGAGATGGTCCGCCACTTGGTTCTCGGTGCCCTTTCGGTCCTTGACTTCAAAATCAAATTCTTGTAACAAGAGGACCCACCAGATTATCTTGGCTTGGCATCTTTCTTTGCCATGAGGTATCGAAGATAGGCATGGTCAGTGTAGACCACCACCTTAGATCCCAACAAATAATCTCGGAACTTCTCAAAAGTATACACAATATCAAGAAGCTCTTGCTCCGTCACCATATAGTTCATTTGTGCACCATTGAGTGTCTTGATTGCATAATAAATCGGATGAAGAACTTTGTTGTGCCGTTGTCCCAAACCCGCTCCAATTGCTACACCACTGGTGTCACACATGAGCTAGAACAGAAGAGACCAATCCAGTGTGACAATAATAGGTGTCGTTTCTCCTTGAGCTCCTCGAATGCCTTGAGACGCTTCTCATCGAACACAAACTTGGCATATTTCTCAAGGAGCTTGCACATAGGATTTACAATTTTTAAAAAGTCCTTGATAAAGCGCCGATAGAATCTGGCATGCCCAAGAAAACTTCAAATACCATTTACCTATGTTGGTGGAGGGACCTTGGAAATTATCTCAATCTTTTCCCGATCAACTTCAATGCAACTTTTTGAAATTTTATGCCCCAAGACAGTGCCCTCGTCCACCATGAAGTGGCATTTTTCCCAATTAAGCACGAGTTTGGTCTCCTCGCATCTTTTAAGAACTTGTCTAAGGTTGTCAAGACAATTCTCGAAGGATTCACCGACCATCGAAAAATCATCCATGAAAACTTCTAGGAAGTCTTCCACCATGTCGGAGAAAATAGACACCCTACATCGTTGAAAAGTAGTCGGAGCGTTGCATAAACCAAAGGGCATCCGACTTAAGGCAATTGTCCCATACAGGCAAGTGAATGTGGTTTTCTCTTGATCCTACAAGGATATATTAATTTGATTGTAGCCGGAATATCCATCGAGGAAGCAATAGAAGGATATTCCCGCTAGCCGATCAAGCATTTGATCAATAAAAGGCATAGGGAAATGATCCTTGCAAGTGGCATTGTTAAGCTTCCGGTAGTCCATGCATACTCTCCATCCGGTGACCGTTCGAGTGGGTATAAGCTCATTCTTTTCATTGTGAATCACCGTCATGCCTCCCTTCTTTGGCACACATTGTACCGGACTCACCCATGGACTATCTGCAATGGGGTAGACAACCCCGGCATCCAACCATTTGATTATTTCCTTCTTGACTACTTCTTGCATTGAAGGATTTAATCTTCTTTGATGTTCCACACTTGGCTTGCTCCCTTCTTCCAATTGAATTTTGTGCTCACATATCCCGGCGGGGATTCCTCAGATGTCAGAAATTGTCAATCCAAGTGCTTGCCGGTGCTCCCGCAAGACATTCAACAATTCATCAACCTACACATCATTCAACAGAGAAGACACGATTATCGGTAAAGTGTTATTAGATCCGAGAAATTTGTACCTCAAGTGTGATGGAAGTGGTTTGAGCTCAATTTGTGGTGGCTCAATGATTGAGGATTTTGCGGGAGGGTAGCTCGATTCTCTAAGTCAAGAGAAAGCTTATTTGGTGCATATGTGTAAGATCCACGCCCTTCCAATGTGTTCACTGTTTCAACATACCCCTCAATATCTTCACCATCAAAGTTCACCAACATTACCGGTAAAGTTTTATTAGAGCCGAGAAATTTGTACCTCAAGTGTGATGGAAGTGGTTTGAGCTCAATTTGTGGTGGCTCAATGATTGAGGGTTTTGTTGGAGGGGTAGCTCGATTCTCTAAGTCAAGAGAAAGATTCTTTGGTGCATATGTGTAAGATCCACGCCCTTCCAATGTGTTCACTATTTCAACATACCCCTCAATATCTTCACCATCAAAGTTCACCAAGATTGCCGCCAAAGCCTCGCCGAGGCATTCTTCTTCCATCTTAATCTCAATAGAATCTTCAACCTCATCAACTACATCAATGACCGAGATTCCCTCATATGCACTTGGAAATTTCAAACCCTTGCTCGCTTGGAAGGTTACTTCCTCATCATTCATCCGGAACTTGATTTCATGTCGCTCCGAGTCCATTAAAGTTGTTCCCATCGCAAGGAATGGTCTTCCTAAAATGATAGGAATCTCTTTGTCTACTGCACAATCTAAGATGACAAAATTGGACGGGAGGAGGAACTTCCCCACCTTTACCAAGACATCATCAACAATGCCTACGGGTTTCTTAATTGATCGATTGGCCATTTGCAGTCTCATGCTAGTAGGTCCTGGCAACCCCAGTTCTGCTTGCTTGTAGATAGGAAGAGGCATCAAATTTATACTAGCTCTGTTGTCACAAAGTACTCTAGCAAAGTCTCTCAACCCGATGGTACATGGATTAGTAAATGCTCCCGGGTCTCCCTTTTTCTCCATGGTGGTTGTAGCAATTATCGAACGTACCCGATGAGTCAAGTTTACCACTTCATTCTTTGTAGTTCTCTTCTTCGTCATCAAACCTTTCAAATATTTGGCAAACACCAGCATTTCTTGGAAGCCTCCAAGAATGGGATGTTTACTGACAATTTTTTCACGATGTCATAGAACTTTTCAAACTTTCCATCGTCCACCCTTCGTGCAAGCCTTTGAGGGAATGGAGGAGTGGGTCGAGGAATTGGTGGAGGAGCTTTTGGTGTCTCCTTCACTTTTTCCTTACCCTCGTTTTGCTTTGCTTCTTGGATCTTTACCTCATGGGAGGGCTTCTCAATATTCACATCACCGGCAACTCAATTTGTGTTTCCACTGCTTGATCAAGAGTTTCTACATCAACCACTTGCTCACTTTCATCTTGGAGCACCTTACTGCTTTTAGTTGTGATGGCCATGCAATGAGAAGATAGTCCGTTTGCACCACCTTTTGGGTTGACCACCGTGTCACTAGGAAGAGTACCTTTTAGCTTGGGAGTTTGTTCTCGTGACATATCCATCATTTGCATCTCGAGCTTTTGAATGGAGGCGGTGTGTGATCCCACTACCTCGGACATGTTTTTCATTGTTGCATCACTTCGCTATTGATTTTGCAAAGTTCTCTCAAGCATCCCTTAAATTTTGGACTCATTCGAAGGCCCATCCTTCTATTGTGAGGAGTTAGAATATTGCCCTCTTGGTGGAACATAAGGGTTGGAACTTCTATTGGCATAACTGTTGCTGTTGTTCCAAGATCCTTGACCACTTTGATCATTTCGCCAATTTTGTTGGCCTTGCCCTTGCGGGTTTGGCCTCTAATTATTTTGTTGGCGGTAACCACCTTGATAGTTTTGGACATAATTGGCTTCTTCACAATCTTTATTCCCCGTTGAATGCATGTCTTCTACCATATTTACCCTTTTTGCTTGACTCTCAGTGAACATCTTTGTTAGCACATCAATGTTGGTAGCAAGACCGGCAATCAACTGGTCTCTCTCTTGATTATCTTTAATCATGTTGGTAAGAGATGGAGTACCATAGGAGATTTCACCGCTAGTGTCCTCCGAATGCCATGCTTGATTATGCTTTCCCATTTTGTCTAGAATTTGAGTAATCATAGAAAATGACTTATCCATGAAAGACCCATCTGTGGCATTTTTAGCAATGGTCTGGGAACCCATGATTTTGTGATCTCACTAGGTATAGCTTGAATCGGTCCCATGCCTCGTGTAAGTGTTCCCCTGGCAATTGTTTGAAGAAAAATATTTTGTTCCGAGCTCTGAATTTTTGCTATCTGGAACCACTTTACTAAGAAGTCTTGGACAAGCTCAGGCCATGTTGTGATAGTTTGAGGAGGTAAGTTTTGAAGCCATTTTTTTTCTTCTCCCGCCAATGAGTACTTGAATACTCGCAACCTCAAAGCATCATTTGTCACATTGGTTTGTTTGTGCATGGCGTATACACCCAAGAAATTTCTTAGGTGTTGCGTCGGATCATCATCTGTTGAGTTATGGAACAATCCTTCTACCTTTAGCAATAGAATCATCCCATGATCCACTTTGAATGTAGATGCACCAACCACCGGAGGGAGGATAGCATTGGTGTCGTCAATGTATTCTTCGATGTCAGCGAACGGGTTCTCCTCTTCATCATAAACATTGGCCATTTAGACCTAGTACACCAAACAAAACGATCAACGTGTGATGGAATAGAAAAATATATAAAGTAAAGTACACACTATCTAGTAATTTCAAAACGGTATTCCCCGGCAACGGCGCCAAAAATTTGATACGCTCAAATTACACCTTAAAATAGTGTAAAGCGGTCGAAGTCAAATATAATAACCCAACAAGGTTGGGTCTAATCCCATGGGGAATAGGTGTGAAAATATTACTTTGGCAGTGAGAATCTCAACATAAATCGTATCTCTATTCTGTTAATGTAACAAGAATATGGGAATTGATTTTTGTAATAATTTAACTGCAATAGTGACAAGTATGATTAATTAGAGTTGTAATCTCAACATAGAATGGCCGGCTGTGCTTTCTATTATTCTCTTGATGGGTGCTCAGGCTATAACCAAATTCTGTCCATATGGTACTTTTTATTTAAAACGGATGACTTTTGGTCTGTACAATGCACCAACGACTTTTTAACGGTGTATGATGGCTATTTTCACGGCCATGGTGAAAGACTACCATGAGGTTTTCATGGCTGAATTTCCTGTTGTTATAGATTCTTTTGATGATTGTCTTGAAAATTTGAACAAAATACTTTCTAGATGTGAGGAAACAAATTTGGTACTCAAATGGGAGAAATGTCATTTTATGGTTGAGGAACGCATTGTCCTTGGCCAAAAGATTTAAAAGAATTGTATTGAAGTGGACAAGGAAAATATTAAAGTTATTTCTAGGCTTCCACCCCCACCTCGGTGAAGGGTGTGCGGTGTTTATTGGGCCATGCGTGTTTCTACCGGCGGTTTATCAAAATTTCTCTAAAGTGGTGAACCTGTTGTGCTAGATCCTTGATCAGGATGCAAAGTTTCATTTAAATGATGATTGTATGCGAGCTTTTGTTTTTAGGGTAATGTATCAACAATGTTTTTCATCCGGTTTACTATGCTAGTAAGGCCATGAATAGTGCCCAAGTCAATAATACCATTACAGAGAAAGAACTCCTTGCTAATGTGTTTGCTATTGAGAAGTTCCGCTCGTACTTGATGGGTGCCAAAGTATTGTCCATGCAGATCGTGCAGCACTATGATATTTGTGATCAAAAAGGAATCTAAAGCTCTATTGATGAGATGGGTGATTTTGTTCAAAGAATTTGATATTGACATCCAAGATAAGAAGGGAAGTGAAAATCAAGTGGCGGACCACTTATCTCATTTGGAGGAGGAGGGGAGGCCACATGAAAGCCTTGAAATCAATGACTCGTTTTCCAAGGAGAAATATTTGGCACTTTCAATGAAAGATGTAGCACATTTCACAGATTTGGAAAATTTTCTCGTGAGTGGTATCAATCCGGATGAGTTCTCTTCAAACCAAATGAAGAAGCTCAAGCTGGATTGTCAAGAAGACTATTGGGATGAACCATTCCTTTTCCAGATTTTCATGGATGGGGCGATTTGGAGGTGTGTTCCGGAGGAAGAGAAAGGTGATATTCTTGGGGCTTATCATTTTTCTCCTTTTGGTGGTCATCATGGTGGAGCAAAAATGACGGTTAAAGTACTAAGTTATGGTTTCTATTGGCATACTCTTTACAAGATGCAAATGATTTCGTTAAATGATGTGATAAATGGTAATGGGCCGGTGGTATTTCAAAGAAACAATAGATTCCCGTTATAACCATCTTGGAGATTGATATTTTTGATGTTTGGTGTATTGACTTTATGGGCCGTTTTGTGAGTTCTTGTGGAAAAACCTAAATTTTGGTCGCGGTGGATTATGTGTCTATATGGGTTGATGACATTTCCTTACCAAATAATGAGGCTAGAAGTGTAGTGGCTTTCTTGAAGTAGAACATTTTTACAAGATTTGGTACTCCGCGAGCAACCGTAATTGATGGAGGGTCATATTTTTGCAACAAGACTTTCGACACTTTACTCGGCAAGAACGGTGTTACTCACAAAGTGGCAACTCCCTATTACCCACAAGCTAGTGGTCAAGAGGAAGTCTCCAGTTGGGGGATAAAAAGTATTTTGTCCAAGATAGTGAATGCAAATCAGACGGATTGGTCCAAGAAGCTTGATAATGCTCTATGGGCATATAAGACTGCTTACAAATCACATTTCAGAATGTCCCCATACCGGTTGGTGTTCGGGGAAAGCTTGTCATCTTCCGGCGGAACTAGAGCACAAGGCAATGTGGGCCTTGAAGAAATTGAATCTTGATTAGGATGTAGCCGCTAACTTGCGTGGTTGCACACTTGAACAAATTGGAAGAGTTCCGGTAACATGCTTACGAGAGTTCTTCCTTGTATAACAAAAAGATGAATCATGACAAGTATATTTGGAACGAGGAGTTCAAGGCCGGTGATATAGTGTTGTTCTTCAACTCAAGGTTGAGGATGTTTTTCGGGAAGCTCAAGTCAAAGTGGAGTGGTCCTCTTGAAATTTTGGTGTGAAACCCTTTGATGAATTGGGCTTAAAGAACAAGAACAATGAAATATTTTGAGTCAATGGCCACCGGCTGAAACACTATTTGGGAAAGTTGGCGAGAGCCACGTGGTGGTGGTTATTTACTTCAATTGAGGATGCTATGGCATTGTGTCATGCCACGATATTAAATAGGCGCTTCTTAGCAAGCAGCCCAAGTTCTTTTCCTTTTTTTCTTTTAGTTAAATATTGTTTGTTGTTCTTATCTTGATTTGAAGTGTGCTGCAGGGATTAGTGTTACATGTGCAACGGTAGCTGAAAGATTATCATCTAGGCCAGAAATGTGGACCACACTTCTTCTTTGTGTGGCCATAGAAAAGAAATGCTGACTATAGAAGAATTTTTGTGGCTGAAGATTTCATATGTGGGCCCACTTGGAAGAATCAATCTCAGGTGCTAAATCGAAGGTCCTCTGAACTTTTCTCCCAACAGTGCATAGTAACTTCGTGGACCATCACAAATTATGCAGTTGCAAAAGAACACCATCAGAAAGGTGGTTGTACTACATTGTCATGAGTGCGGCCGCACTTGAAAAAGTGCGGACCACACAACTATGATGTCCATGGCAGGACAAGTAACAGAGTGCGGACCGCACTTGCAATTGTGTGGCCTCACTCCCCTCTCTAACCCTCAATCTTCTGTATGTGTAAATACAATAGTTAATCCTCCTCTTACACTTTTCACCAACCTCACTGTTTCAATGTACTCTGAGAAGTTGCCCAAAGCACCTACACTTTCATTCACAAATAAACCTTTATATTCAGTTGGATCTTAGTACACTAGCACTATATTGTGTGCATCACTTCAATCTTGTTAATTTTTTAATATATTTTGACTTTTTAACGTCTTTTTAGGCCATCTGTTATTGCATTCCTTCAATGTGTCCATATGGGGCAGTTTATTACTGGGTAATTGTAAAGCATGCTAAGATTGGGTTGGGTTGTTGTTTCTCATGACTATACCATGTTGCCCAGTAGGAATGAACACAATTTTGTATTACCTAGGTCAAGAGACTTTTAGCCGTTACTGTTCTTGATTGTGTGGACCGCACTTGAAATTGTGAGGTCCGCAAACTGCTGCTTTGAGTTAACTTGGTTGGCTTGCTATTTGTGTGTCCGCACTTTAATTGTGCGGACCGTGGATTTTGTTATATGGTCGCAGAATAGTTGTGCATTGATAATCAGAGGACCTTCTCTCTAATCATTCCAAGTGCAAACCACAGACATTTGTTTGCAAACCGCAGATGATTTCTGTGGCCACAGAAGGCATTCACATTGTCTATCAGGGAGATGAACCTGAGAACTGAACACAACTTAGCTGGAGTGCGGTCCGCATTTGGAATTATGTGGTCTGCACTTCCACTTTGTGAACTGCACTTGGTCCTTATATGTTGCATCCTTAAATCTTTAAACCTCACTACTTCTATGATGTCCTCCCATGCTTATATCACTCTTAAGTGTTTGCAACATGAATATCAACTGACATATCTCTTTATGCCTACACAGAAAATGGTGTAATAAAGAGATCGAAGTGAATCTTCAAAGGGAAGGGGAGAATCTTCAAGGGGCAGAGGCAGAGGTGCCATGCGCCCAAGTGTGAAATGAGCAATTACAAAGAAGACAACTGTAGGCCAGGGGAGAGGTAGAAGCCTCTTAGATTCGAGTTCTTATGCCCCGTCTAGGGAGGCCTCAGAGGGAAATTATGTGTCTTTATCTTAGGAGAAATCTAGGCTACATGGGCAGTCTTAGCCTCTATATGTGCCTTCTACATGTCACAATACCTTCTAGGGTTAAGATAGTGGAACTCATGAGTCCAATGCAGCTGCTCAAGCTATGATTCTGATGATGACTCGGGTGATGGGAAAGGGAGGGTAAGTGCGCAGGAAGGCTTGTCTCGGACTAAGAAGAAGGTTGTTTGGAAGACCGTTTCTTGAATTTGCAAGCATATATAGACTTAGCATGTGGTGGAATGATAGATCTATGACTCACAAGTGACAATTTCTTCTCAAAGTTTTTGACTAATACAACTCCACAGTCTTAGAGCATTTTACCAAGAGAAAAGGGTGGATGCAATTTACTGAGAAGTTGATGTGAAAGAGCATCTTGTCTTGGAATATGCCAACACATTGCATAATCTCAAAGGAAATATCACCAAGGTGCGCAACATGAAATTAAAGTTTTATCAGTACACTCTAAATGTGTACGTATGGTTTTATAAGGTGCAGCCAAACGAATATATGGCTAAGGTGGCTTTGAAGGAGGAGGCTAGACCATGGCTTGTTGAGATTATTGCACTTGGACCTACC
>MDKJ01146223.1:0-12903 GCA_005239525.1 Nicotiana knightiana | reverse complement strand
AGGATAATTGACACTAACAACTTTAGGAGTATTTAAATGGTGCGAAAATTAGGTATTCACAGGCGAGACAGTGAATATTGTTCCTTAGGTCGTTTTTTATGGTCCGACAAAATTTTAGGGGGTCCGGGTTAGGTAGCCTGGCATATGCAGAAAGCATGGGCTATAACACATCAAACTCTGGGAATCGGTCAGAGTTTAAATTTTTATAACGACCCGACCGTTCGTTTTGTGTTCTAGGACCTCGTGCCCCGAAATGAGACTCCCCGTAGTTGCTTTTATTGCTTTATGACTTGTGGGGACAGGTGGTTCGAGGTTTGGAGGAGTTTGGAGTGGTATAGGAACACTTAGTCCTTAAGGTTGACTTTAAAGGTCAAGTTTCACTTCAGTCAACATTTTTGTAAACGACCCCAGAATCGAGATTCGAAGATTTTGGTAGGTTCGTATGATGATTTCGGACTTGGGCGTGTGTTCGGAACGGGTTTTGGATGACCCGGGAGCGTTTCGGTGCCAAATAGTGAAATAAGAATTTCCTTAAGTTCAAATTGAGGTTTGGAACGTGTTTTTGTGTTATTAAGATCCAAACGGAATTCAGAGATCGGGAACAGTTCCGTTATATCATTTATGACTTGCTCGTAAAATTTGGTGTCATTCCGAGTAGTATAGATAGGTTCGGCGTATTGAAAGCGAATTCAAGAACTTGAAGTTCTTAAGTTTAATCCAATAGGTTTTGGGGTATGATTTTTAGATTTAGCGATGTTTCGGACGTTGCGAAGGCTCGAGCGAGTCCGTACTATGATTTAGGACTTGTTAGTATATTTGGATGGGGTCTCGGGTGGGCCCAAATGCCATTCAGGCATCGAGCGAGGCAAGAACCAACCTTAAATACTGTTGGTGCACCAGATATGGTGCGACCACACCTGCAGAGGTCAAGTCGCAGGTGCTAGACCGCTTGTGCTGTCCCAGCCTCGCAGGTGCGACTCGTGAGGGAGCTGCCCATTTTCGCAGAAGCGGAGCCGCAGGTGCGGACTCCTCTCCACAGGTGCAAAGCCAGGCCCCCTTCCCCTTCTCCGCAGGTGCGAGATTTCTCTCGCAGGTGCAGTCCTCGAGCCGCAGGTGCGGAAAGCCTGTAGGCAGTTAGTTTCATTTTAAATACGGGACATAGCCATTTTTTAACACCATTCTTCTTCTTTGGGAAATTTTGAGAGAATGCAAGGAGGGTATTCGACCTAGCTACTGTGAGGTAAGTAATTCGTACTATAAATTTAGCTTTATACTTGAATTCTTAGGTATTTTAACACAACAATTAGTAAAAGCCATGGGTTAGAGTAAAAACCTAGGTTTTTGACAAAAATGGGAAATTACCAAGAAGTTTTTTAATGAATCATACAAAAACTATATAATAGTGATCCTTAGGCCATGGGTGATAGTTTCCTTCAAAATATTTCGGAATCCGAACATGTGGGCCCGGAGGTGTATTTTAGGATTTTCCCAATTTAGGTTGAAATTATCATTTAAGTAGGATAATTAAGGACTTTGGAGTATAGACTGATTTGTTTATGCAATATTTGACTAGTTCGAGTCCTTAGGCGACGAATTTGGATGTTTTGGGCGCATTCTTGACTCGGGAAGTAGACTTGATGCGAGGTAAGTCTCCTTTTTAACCTTGTAAGAGGGAATTTTCTGCATAGGTGAATTAAATGATTATGTGTTATTATTTGTGGGGGATTACGTACGTGCAAGGTGACGAGAGCCCATGCGTAGTGACTTTTATTGGTATGTCCGGGTAGTTAGGCCCACACAATGCCATGTGAATTCCATAAACTTGAGTTATATTCTTTGTAACTTCATTGTGTGGAACTTTGTTTAAAAATCGAGAATTTGGTGTCTAAAAAGAATTTTTATTGGGAAAGGATTGAAAGAAAGATGTTGTGCTTGCATGCGACTGCTTCGCAATTTATATCTCGCGAGCGGAGTGATTCTTTCCCTTACTCTCATGGGAGCGAGCCGTACGCCACGGCAGGTTAATAGATGCATCTATGATTCGCGTTGTTCGACCCTTCGGATGTGCACAGTTATTATTATTATGTTGGCCCAGGACGGATGTCCTTATTCCACTATGTGCTTGCTATTCGCCTGATGTTGTTTATGACTGTTGAGCCATGAAATATCCTGGAAGATCGAATTGAAAACTTGTAAATTGATGCTTCACTACGTATTTGGATTTTATTTCGGTTCGATATTTATTTCCTTACTATATATGCTTACCTGTTGTCCTCTTTTAAATTATCACCTAAATATACTGTTTGGACCCTAGTAAGTGTCAAGTCGACCTCTCATCACTACTTTGTCGAGATTAGGCGGGATACTTACTGGGTACATATTGTTTATGTACTCATGCTACGCTCTGTACTTAATTGTACAGGTTCTGAGGTAGGTGCATCTGGGTACCAGTCCAGAGCTCGTTCCTGAGTTATACTGGTCGAGGCTTCACGGTGAGCTGCTTCTCTTGGCGACTTCCAGCAGCACTTTGGAGCTATTCTTTTGCTATTTCTTTCTATACTTACTCAGACAGTAGGACATGTTTTTATTCTTTGGATATTATTCTACTAGATGCCTGTTGACTTGTGACACTAGTTCCTGGCACACACGCTAATCGTAAATTATGACATCATGATTATTTATTTTTTGTATAAAGTCACCTAAGTTATCCGTTTCTACTTAATGTCTCAAAAATAAGTTAAGCAAGTGTTGAAAAATGTTTTTGGTAAACTACATGAAACTCACTAGTAAATAAGATTGGCTTGCCTGACTGCGGTGTTGGGCACCATCGCGGCCTGGGTTAGGATTTGGGTCGTGTCAACATGGTATCAGAGCTCTAGGTTCATGTACGTCTCACAAGTTACGGGCAAACCCAATAGAGACTTACGGATCGGTAGGGAGACGTTTGTATTTATCTTTGGGAGGCTATAGGGTGTTAGGAAATCTCTCGTTATTCATCTTCTATCGTTCAGTTGATGGTATACTAATTCTCACTCTTTTATTCTCTCACAGATGGTGAGGACGCGCGCATCCGATGTTCCGGACCCGGGAGGGGCCGCTACCCCCGTTATATGAGGCCCTGGCAGAGGCCGGGGGAGGGCACGGGCCCGAGGTAGGGGACGAGAGCATCCCAGGACTATACTAGTTACACCCCCAGTGGATCCAGTAGAGGATCCCATCACTGAGGAGCAGGGCGAGGTGCCCGCAACAGATCCTGCCCCTTTGGACTTTATGATAGCGCCAGGATTTCAGGAGGTCATGGGTTGCGGTTCATGGACACCATGACTCAGGATGGTTTATTTTCAGCAGATCCGGCCAATTCTTAAGCGGGAGGGGGAACACAGACCCCTACTGCACAGGCCGCCGGACATGCAGCATCAGTATATCAAACCCCGGGTACATTGCCCGTGGGCAGAGTCCAGCCAGCAGCAGTAGCACCTGAGGTCAAACCAGCTGCGGACGGTGATCCGCAGAAGTTATTAGACTGGTGGACCAGACTACACCCTCCTGTCTATGGAGGCGAGCGTCATGAGAATGCACATGACTTTATTGATAGGTACAGGTACAGGCTGCACAACATGAGGATACTGGAGTCTCATGGAGTTGACTTCACTACTTTTCATCTAGAGGGCAGGGCCCGTAGATGGTGGCGGTCTTATATCCTTGGAAAACCGGCAAATTCCCCTCCCATCACTTGGGAGCAGTTCACCCGGCTATTCATGGACCGGTATATTCCACCCTTAAAGAGGGCAGAGCTGTGGTATCCGTTTGAGCAGCTGGAGCAGGGTCAGATCTCAGTGACCGACTACGAGGCTAGGTTTTCTGAGTTGTCTCGTTATGCACTCATGATACTTCCTACTGAAGCAGAGAGAGTGCGTAGATTTGTAGCTGGGTTGCATCCAGGTATTAGGGCCAACATGGCCCGAGAGGTGGAGATGGGGACTCTTTATCAACTTGTGCTTGAGATTGCTTGCAGGATCGAGGGTTATCAATCAAGGAGCACAGACAGGGTCAGCAGTATAAGAGGGCTAGATTTTCTGGGGATCTCAGAGGTGCTCCATCCAGGGGAAGAGGTCAGTTTGGTAGGGGCCAGCCCAGTAGGCCCCCATATTCAGCACCACCACCACCTCCACGAGGCGTTCCAGCGAGGCCTTATTTCAATGCCATGCCGGAGATTTCCTACCGCCCGCCAGCTATTCAGGGTCCCTCCGGTGGGTATTCTGGTCATCAGGAGTCTTCCAGCCCTTACTTCAGTGCTATTCCTGAGAGTTCACATCGCTCCCACTATCCAAGGTTCTTCTTCAGGGAAGCATGCCATTGTGCCGGGAGGTTGTTATGAGTGTGGGGATCCAGGCCACATGAAGAGGAATTGTCCCAGTCTTCGGGGCAAGGCAGTGCAGCAGGGTCACCGGCCTTTGAGATCAGCACCAGTGGTGCGGCCACCTAGAGGCGAAGGACAGGTTGGCAGGGGTCATCCCAGAGGTAGAGGACAGGCAGGGGGAGCCCAGTCAGCTCCTGTTTATTCCGGTGGAGGTCAGTCATCCGGTGCCCCAGCCAGTTTCTATGTTATTCCGGCTAGATCAGATGCAGTGGCCTCAGATGTCGTGATCACAGGTATTATTTCAGTATGCGGTAGAGATGCATTGGTACTATTCGATCCATGGTCCACTTATTCATATGTATCAGCCTTATTTTCTCATTCCCTAGATATTCCTCGTGAGTCCTTGGGTACTCTTATTTATGTGTCCACTCCCGTGGGCGATTCTGTGGTTGTGGACCGGATTTATCGGTCATGTATGGTTACATTCTGTGGGTTTGAGTCCAGAGCGGACCTCCTGTTGCTTGATATGGTTTATTTTGAGGTTATCCCGGGCATGGATTGGCTATCTCCCTATCATGTCATTCTAGATTGCCATGCCAAGACTGATACTCTAGCCATGCCCGAGTTACCGAGATTGGAGTGGAGAGGTTCCGCAGTTAGTGCCGCTAATCGGGTTATTTCTTTCCTGAAGGCTCGACATATGGTCGAGAAGGGTTGTTTGGCTTATCTTTCGTATGTGCGGGACACCACCGTCGAGTCTCCAACGATTGATTCAGTGCTAGTAGTTCGAGAGTTTGCTGATGTATTCCCTTCAGACCTTCCAAGCATGCCACCGGATCGTGACAATGATTTTTGCATTGACTTAGCTCCAAGCACCCATCCCATATCTGTTCCCCTATACCGTATGGCTCCTAAGGAATTGAAAGAACAGCTTGAGGAGTTATTGGCTAAGGGGTTTATCAGACCGAGTGTATCGCCTTGGGGTGCTCCAGTGCTATTTGTGAAGAAGAAGGATGGGACTATGCGGATGTGTATTGACTACCGCCAGTTGAACAAGGTCACCATCAAGAACAAGTACCTGTGTATCAATGATTTGATTGACCAGTTGCAGGGTGCTCGGGTGTTTTCTAAGATTGATCTGAGATTGGGGTACCACCAGTTGAAGATTCGGGACCCGAATGTTCCGAAGACTGCCTTTCATACGAGATATGGTCATTATGAGTTCCTGGTGATGTCCTTTGGCTTGACTAATGCCCCAGCAGCATTTATGGACTTGATGAACAGGTTGTTCAGGCCTTATATTGATTCTGTTGTCATTGTATTCATTCATGACATTCTGATATACTCATATAGCCTGGGGGAGCACGAGTAGCATTTGAGGGTTGTGCTCCAGACTTTGCGGGAACAGAAGTTGTATGCTAAGTTCTCTAAGTGTGAGTTTTGGTTAGATTTTATGGCATTCGTGGGGCATGTGGTATTCGGAGAGGGTAGTTGATCCTAAGAAGATTGAGGCACTTCAAAGTTGGCTACGCCCTACTTCAGCTACAGAGATCAAGAGCTTCCTGGGTCTAGCAGGTTATTATCGCCGATTGTGGAGGGTTTTTCATCCATTGCAGCTCCTGTGACTAGATTGACCCAGAAGAATGCCCCATTTCAATGGTCCGACGAGTGTGAGGTAAGCTTTCAGAAGCTGAAGACAGCATTAACCTCAGTACTAGTTTTAGCGTTGCCTTTCGGTTCTGGGATGTATACGATTTATTGCGATGTTTCACGCGTTGGTTTGGGATGTGTGTTGATGCAGGAGGGGCGAGTTATTGCATATGATTCACGTCAGTTGAAGGTTCATGAGAAAAATTACCCTGTGCACGACTTGGAGTTGGCGGCGATTGTTCATGCTCTTAAGATTTGGAGACACTACTTGTATGGGGTGCCTTGTGAGGTTTATACGGACCACCGCAGCTTGCAGCACTTGTTCAAGCAGAGGAATCTTAATTTGAGGCAGCGCAGGTGTCTTGAGTTGCTGAAGGATTATGACATCACTATTCTTTATCATCCGGGAAAGGCAAACGTGGTTGCAGATGCCTTAAGCAGGAAGGCGGAGAGTATGGGTAGTTTGGCTTTCATTAGCAGAGGAGAAACCTCTAGCTTTGGACATTTAGTCCTTGACTAATCTCCTGGTGAGTAGTCGGGTTCTTGCTCGTGTAGTGGCTCAGTCTTCATTATTAAGGGAGATCAAGAGTCGGCAGTATGATGATCCGCACTTGGTGGCTCTCCGGGAGACAGTGGTACATGGTGGTGCCAAGGAGGTTTCTATTGGCGAGGATGGTGTTCTGAGACTTTAGTGTCGCTTATGTGTCTCTAATGTTGATGGCCTGAGGGAGATGATTCTAGAGGAGGCTCACAGTTCACAGTATTCTATACATTCTGGTGCTACGAAGATGTATCGTGACTTGATGTAGCACTACCGGTGGATACGGATGAACAAAGACATAGTGGAGTATGTGGCTAGATGTCTAAATTGCCAGCAGGTTAAATATGAGCACCAGAGGCCAGGAGGCCTACTTCAGCAGATGCCTATACTGGAGTAGAAATGGGAGCGCATCACTATGGAATTCGTAGTTGGGTTGCCTCGGACTTTGCGGAAGGTTGATGTGGTTTGGATTATTGTGGACAGGTCGACCAAGTCGGCACATTTCATTCTAGTAGCTACCACTAGGTATTTTGGTTGCACAGTGTGCCTATGTCCATTATATCAGATCGAGGTCCTCAGTTCACCTCGCACTTCTGGAGAGCCGTACAGAGTGAGTTAGGCACTCGGGTAGAGCTCAGCACAACATTCCACCCTCAGACCAACGGACAGTTCAGATATTGGAGGACATGCTCAGAGCATGTGTGATTGACTTTGGAGGACAGTGGGACCAGTTCTTGCCTTTGGCCTAGTTTGCTTATAATAACAGTTATCAGTCCAGCATTGAGATAACTCCATTTGAGGCCTTGTATGGTTGGTGATTTCGTTCTCCCATCGGGTGGTTTGAGCCTGGTGAGGCTAAGATATATGGAACCGATGTGGTGAAGGATGCTTTGGAGAAGGTGAAGTTGATTCAGGAGAGACTTCGCACAGCACAGTCCAGATAGTAGAGTTACGTAGATCAGAAGGCGCGTGATGTATCATTTATGGAGGGCGAGAAGGTTCTGTTGAAGGTCTCGCCGATGAAGGGTATTATGAGGTTTGGGAAGAAGGTAAAGTTGAGCCCGAGGTTTATAGGCTCCTTTGAGGTGTTGAGACGAGTTGGGGAGGTTGCTTAAGAGTTTGCTTTACCTCCCAATTTATTAGGGGTTCATCCGGCCTTTCATGTATCTATGCTCCGGAGTTATCACGCCGACTTCTCTCACGTGATAGATTTAAGCACCATTCAGTTGGATGGGAGGTTGGGCTACGAGGAGGAGCTAGTTTCTATTATTGACAGGCAGGATCTCCAGTTGAGGTCCAAGAGGGTTTCCACCATAAAGGTCTAGTGGAGGGGCCAATCAGTCGAGGAGGCGACTTAGGAGTCCGAGAAGGACATGCGGAGCAAATATCCACACTTATTCAGCACTCCAGGTATGATTCTAGACCCGTTCGAGGACGAACGTTTATTTAAGAGGTGGAGAATGTAACGACCTGACCGGTCATTTTGTGTTCTAGGACCTCGTGCCCCTAAATGAGACCCCCCATAGTTGTTTTTACTGATTTATGACTTGCGGGGACGAGTGGTTCGAGGTTTGGATGAGTTTGGAGTGGTATAGGAACACTTAGTTCCTTAAGGTTGGACTTAAAGGCCAAGTTTGACTTCAGTCAACATTTTTAGTAAATGACCCCAGAATCGAGATTTGAAGATTTCGGTAGGTTCTTATGATGATTTCGGACTTGGGCGTGTGTTCGGAATGGTATTTGGATGACCCAGGGGCATTTCGGCGCCAAATAGTGAAATAAGAATTTCCTTAAGTTCAAATTGAGATTTGGAACGTGTTTTTGTGTTATCGCGATCACAACGGAATTCCGAGATCGAGAATAGTTCTGTTATGTCATTTATGACTTGCTCGCAAAATTTGGTGTCATTTCGAGTAGTATAGATAGGTTCGGCGTATTGAAAGCGAATTCAAGAACTTGAAGTTCTTAAGTTTGATCCAATAGGTTTTGGGGTATGATTTTTAGATTTAGCGTTGTTTCGGTCGTTCTGAAGGCTCGAGCGAGTCTGTGCTATGATTTAGGACTTGTTGGTATATTTGGATGGGGTCTCGGGTGGGCCCACATGCCATTCGGGCATCGAGCGAGGCAAGAACCAACCTTAAATGACTGCCAGTGTAGCCGATCTAGTGCGACCGCACCTGCGGAGGTCAAGTCGCAGGTGCGAGACCGCTTCGGCGGTCCCAGCCTCGCAGGTGCGACTCCTGAGGGAGCTGCCCATTTCCGCAGAAGCGGAGCCGCAGGTACGGACTCTGCTCCGTAGGTGCGAAGCCAGGCCCCCTTCCCTTCTCCGCAGGTGCGAGATTTTTCTCGTAGATGCGAGACCGCTGGTGCAGTCCTCGAGCCGCAGGTGCAGAAATCCTGTAGGCAGTGAGTTTCGTTTTAAATACGGGACTTAGTCATTTTTGAACACCATTCCTCTTCTTCGGGCGATTTTGAGAGCATGCAAGGAGGGTATTCGACCTAGATACTGTGAGGTAAGTAATTCCTACTATAAATTTAGCTTTATACTTGAATTCTTAGGTAGATTAACACAACAATTAGTAGAAACCATGGGTTAGAGTCAAAAACTAGGTTTTTCAGAAAAATGGGAAATTACCAAGAAGTTTGTTAAGGAATCATACAAAAACTATATAATATTGATCCTTAGGCCATAGGTGATAGTTTCCTTCAAAAATTTCCGGAATCCGAACTTGTTGGCCCGGATGTGTATTTTAGGATTTTCCCAATTTAGGTTGAAATGATCATTTGAGTAGCAGAATTAAGGACTTTGGAGTATAGACTAATTTTTTTATGAAATATTTGACTAGTTCGAGTCCTTGGGCAACAAATTTGGAAGTTTCAGGCACATTGTTGACCCCGGAAGTAGACTTGACGCGAGGTAAGTCTCCTTTCTAACCTTGTAAGAGGTAATTTTCCCCATAGGTGAATTAAATGATTATGTGTTATTGTTTGTGGGGGACTACGTATGTGCAAGGTGACGAGAGCCTGTGTGTAGTGACTATTATTTTTATGTCCGGGTAGTTATGCCCACATCATGGCATGTGAATTCCATTTACTTAAGTTATATGCTTTGTAACTTCATCGTGTGCAACTTTGTTTCAAGAAAACCGAGAATTTCGTGTTTAAAAAGAATTGTTATTTGGAAAGGATTGAAAGAAAGATGTTGTGTTTGCATGCGACCGCTACGCAATTTATATCCCGCGAGCGGAGTGATTCTTTCCCCTACTCTCATGGGAGCGGGCCGTACGCCATGGCAGGTTAATAGATGCATCTATGGTTCTCGCCGCTCGATCCTTTGGCAGTGCACATTCATTATTATTATGTTGGCCTAGGCCGGATGTCCTTATTCCACTATGTGCATGCTATTCGCCTGATATTGTTTATGACTGTTGAGCCGTGAAATATCCTGGAAGATCGAATTGAAAACTTGTAAATTGATGCTTCATTACGTATTTGGATTTTATTTCGGTTCGATATTTATTTCCTTACTATCTATGCTTACTTGTTGTCCTCTTTTAAACTATCACCTAAATATACTGTTTGGACCCTAGTAAGTGTCAAGTCGACCTCTCGTCACTACTTCTTCGAGATTAGGCGGGATACTTACTGGGTACATATTGTTTATGTACTCATGCTACGCTCTGTACTTAATTGTACAGGTTCTGAGGCAGGTGCATCTGGGTACCAGTCCGGAGCTCATTCCTGAGTTATACTGGTCGAGGCTTCACGGTGAGCTGCTTCTCTTGGCAACTTCCAGCAGCACTTTGGAGCTATTATTTTGATATTTCTGTCTATACTTACTCAGACAGTAGGACAGGCTTTTATTCTTTTGATATTATTCTACTAGATGCATGTAGACTTGTGACACTAGTTCCTGGCACACACGCTAGTAGACTTTATTTTTGGGATGTAATCGTAAATTATGACTTCATGGTTATTTATTTTTTGTATAAAGTCTCCTAAGTTATCCGTTTCTACTTAATGTCTCAAAACTAAGTTAAGAAAGTGTTGAAAAATGTTTTTGGTAAACTACATGAAACTCACTAGTAAATAAGGTTGGCTTGTCTGACTGGGGTGTTGGGCGCCATCGCGACCTGGGTTAGGATTTGGGTCGTGCCAGTTTTATTTTCCTAAAACGTCAAAACACGAGGAAAGATCATGGGGAGGCGGTGACTATTGTTTCTTAGGTCATTTTTATGGTTCGGAAAAATTTTAGGTGGTCGGGGTCCAAAGGCCCGGACCCATGTCGAAGACTTGGGCTATAGCATATGAAAATCTAGGAATCAAGCGGAATTCCAGTTTTATGGAACTAAAACAACAAAAATGAGGAACGGTCATGGCGAGGCAGTGATTATTGTTCCTTATGTCATTTTTGATGGTCAGAAAAAATTTTACGCAGTCCGGGTCCGTGGTCTGGGCCCATGCAAAAAGCATGGGTTATATAGCACACGAAAAAATGGAAATCGATCGAAATTTCAATTTTATGGCCCTAAAACGCAAAAAAACGAGGAAAGATCATGGTGAGGCGGTGACTATTGTTCCTTACGTCATTTTTTATGGTCCGGATCCGGTATCCTGGGCCCAAACAGAAGGCGCACATGAAATCTAGGTATCAAGCGGAATTCTAGTTTTATGGTCCTAAAAATCCAAAAAACAAGGAACGATCATGGAGAGGCGGTGAATATTCACTATTAGAAATGCGGTAATTACCGACCAAAATTGGTCTGTCAAGAAAAGCGACCAAAGTTGGTCCGAAAAAGGGAGAAAAATATTTTACATTTGTTTTAAATAAAATACCGACCAAAGTTGGTCGGTATGTTGGTCAACAAGTTGACCGAGCTGGTCAGACTTGCTTAGTCAAAGAAACTTTCACATTACCGACCAACTTGGGTCCACATTACCGACCAAAACGTGGTATTAGTGATGAACGAATGTAATCCCTTAACTCTAGTATTAATAATAAAAATAAAACGTCTCGACCTATATCGATTAATCTAAGTCATGCATTATTAGTGATGAACGAATGTAATTTGTTAACTCATTTATAATACAAATAGTGAATACAACTATAACATATGCAGTTAAAGTAGCACAACGAAGTGTGTGTTATATATATACACACACTAACATATACTATAACAAGCTATATATATAGTTGAAGTATTACAATGAGTGTCTCTGTTTTACAATGAGTGTCTCTGTTTGTGTGTGTATATATATATGTGTGTGTGTGTGTGTGTGTGTGTGTGTGTGTGTGTGTGTGTGTGTATACACACACACTTTGATAGTTGTATTTATATAAGAACACGAAGCGCTAGGAACACAGGGTCAGGTTCTTTTAGGGATTGATAGACTTGTAAATTGATTCATCGACTTATAACTTATTTAGATGCATCGATGAATATTAAAAACAAAACGTCTCGACCTAAAATAGAATAATATTATATTGATTTATCAATTGATTAATTAATCGTCATAGTAATGTATAAGATTGATCATCAATTACAATATAGTGTATGTGTGTGTGTGATTTACTCATATGCTTAAATATAACTTAGAAAATTTACTTACATAGATGCTATTGTAATCTATTCAAAGTAATTACCTAGTTAATATAATTTTTTGTAAAGATTATGCTTATAATTTTTAATTATTTATAATAATTGTATAGTTAAATAAAATAAATGTTTATAGTTAATAATAATTTTTTTATAGTTTATAATAAAAAAAATTCTTATAATATTTTAAGACAAAAAAAACAAAAAAAAAGATTTTTTTTTTAAAATTACCGACCAAAGTTGGTCGGTATTTGGTCAAACGGTCAACACTTAATGTACCGACCAAAATACCAATCAACTTTGGTCGGTAAGTCTGAAAAACAGACCTGAAATATACGGGCTTCCCCCCATTTTTTCATACCTCTCTTCTCAAAATTCCCTTAACTCCCACTCAATACATCCCTCATATCCTTCTCTATTTTCCTCCCACAAATCCCGATCCCTACCCCGCGTCGCCACTGCTCAGCTACCGCCGTGTGGTCGCCGCTGCCGCCTCCACTGCCACTGCCTCGCCTCTCCTTCTCCACCTCCTAAAAGTTCTAGGTTTGAATTACAACTTATATCTTTTGTGTATAAATCTAATGTTTTGTTTATTAGCTATGAATTAGTTTCAATTGATTAGTGTTTCAATTGATTATTTAACATTGTATTTTATAGAAATCTAGGGTTTAGGTCTTGTTTTAATTATATTTATTACATATGGTATAAATTGAATGTTTGAGTTTGTATTGTCTTGAATAGTTTAGTTAGAATTG
>MDKJ01124953.1:0-42994 GCA_005239525.1 Nicotiana knightiana | reverse complement strand
TCTACTCGAAAGTGGGACCAAAACTCTTCAATTTTTATGTGACGGGGGGCCCAAATTTTTTTTATTTATTTTAAAAATGGGCAGAAATCGGGGTGGGGGACCAAATAAAGAAGAGGGATATTAAAAAATTGGGGAAGAAGAGGATGGGTCGTTCTTGAAGACGACGGCGGCTTTACCAAGAAAATAGGTATAACGCCACATACTATGGTGTTATACCTGTGTCTGACAGATTCAGAAGGTATAACGCCATATACTATGGCGTTATACATAGATCCGTTCTATGTTTTTTTTGAACTTATTTTAGTTTTATTTGTACAAATAGAACCTACTTGGGTTCCAGACCCGGAATATTAGTAGTTAGGATAGAATTTTGCTGATTTAGTTAGACAATTAGAGCAGGACAAGTGTAATTAATATTTTCTTTCTCTATTTTTCATTCAAAACTCAAGTGTGTATGTATATACATAATACATGTACAAACAGTTAAATGGAATACAGAGAAAATTTTCCAATTCTACAGTCGGTCATCTTCAATTTCTTTCACAAAGTTTTTTATTCTACTTTTTTTATGCAATCTTGGAATCTCACGGAACAACACAACATGCTGTACCATCTGCTGCTTAGAATTAGTTACGGTGTTGAAATTCCTCTTGATGCTCTGCAAGCCGCTTGTGAAATCCTTGAGCGTCTCGCCAAAAGTTGGAGGGGTTTTCAACTGTTGGAAGAAGCTGCCATTAAGCTGAGGAAAGACTTTGACTGCGATTCAGTAGAGAAAGACCTTGATCATTACGAGTTTCTGTTTAATCGTGCCTTTGTTGAGTCAAGGGAGATCACGAAGGAAAAGGATCGTGCACTGTCTGACCGGCTTCCTTGAGTAAGTGACAAATTTTCTGCATCATGTTGCACAAGGCACCTTATTTGCCTCATGTAATATTGTATTGTATTGTACTGTATCGTTTTAAAGTATACCATACTTGGATACTTTATATTATTTCCCATTATTTTATGATGTCATGCACAAACAAATAAGGTAACGAAGCACCACACCAAATCAGTCGTTCCATAAAGTGGCACTTTTCATCGATCGTTACGTAACGACGGATTTAATAATACAATAAAATTTAAGTAACAATCAAAACAAACATTTTATTTAAGGTAACAATATGATACTATACAACAGGTAACAACCATCTAAACAAGCTGTTATATCTCCCTCTTTCTTGTCCATGGTTTCTTATACTTCCTCTGTTCCAATTTACGTGAACCTATTTCCTTTTTTGTCCGTTCCAAAAAGAATGAACCCTTTCTAAATTTGGTAACAATTTAACTTAAATTTACAATTCTACTCTTGGTGAGAAGCTTTTATAACTACACAAATACTCTGAGCTCCTTTTTGACTTGTTTAAGACCACAAATTCCAAAAGTCTTTATTTATTTTTAAACTTCGTGCCCAACCAAACAGATTCACGTAAATTAAAACGGAGGGACTATGTCCTAACATTTCATTACCCAACTTTCCCATATGAAAGAAGAACTAGAGGAGGTGAAAGGTGCCCTGGAAGCTTTTACAAAACGCTGGCCTGACCCTCTACACAGTCAACATCTCACAATGGTTAGAGATAAATATTTAAAAAATCTGCTCAGCGTGTTTAGGGGCATTCTTAATGGTGCAGAAGAACAGGGGAACTTGGATGGTGTCGCCAAAGACATTCGTAATCTTCGTGGTGCCTTTTTTGCACTTTTGGAAACTATAGATATAAGGTTCACACAGCATCTCAGCGTCACTCCTTGATCGTTGCAGAGGTTTGTTTTTCCTACTTCATTCTAGTCAATCTTTCTACTGTCGTTTTGCAACAAGATATACCGTGGATACTTTCTTTTTGGCATAATACATGAACAGGCGCTCAAACTTGACCTCAGCTGGCAAGTATGCCCGACAACTTTGGGTGTGCAAAAGTAGGCACTTCAACTTGTATAAAGTTGAATACGTAAACACTAATGCTGACGTGACAAGGTGTCGAGATGGTCCTTTTGTAAGTTGGAGTGTTCAACTTACAAAGTGGAGACAAGATGAGGTGCCTACTTGTACACAACATACATGCCAACTGAGGCCAAGTTTGACGGCCTATTTATGTATTATGCCCTTTCTATTTTGTTTTTGAAGTTTCCAACAAGGAATAAGTATTTCAATTTTCAGGTTGCTAGCTCAATCACATGTGTTCCAAGAAATTTCTTTCCTGCCCCATTCCAGTTGCCGGTTGAACTCCTTGTGAAAAGATTGTCGCGGAAACTTGTGGGCCTAGATAATCAACTTAGGACCATCATAAATGCAATGTCAATCAATAAGCTTGGATCGCGTCCTCTGTATTCTTTCCTCTTGTTAGGTCCTCCAGGTCATGGAAAGACAGCATTTGCTGAGGCGCTTGCAAAAGAAATGTTTGATAATAGGATTGTCGTATATAATGTGGCTGGGTTTTTCGAAAATGATTTTAAAGAACAAGTTTTCTCATGTCCGTTCTCGGTGTACGTGTTCTCTTCCTTCCTTTTCCATATTTCAAAGGGTGGATTGAAACATTGATGTGCTTATTACTCGCAGAAGCGGATCTAGGATTTCAATTTTGTGTGTTCAAATTCGAAATTTTACCGCATTGCGTCTATTTCACTGAGTTTACCATCTATTTTTGCACTTATTTAACTGGATTTTTAATACATATACAGAGCCTAAGCCAAAGTTATTGGCTTCAAATGAACCTGTAACTTCTTTATTGGCTCTGTGGGGCTAGCGACTTGACAGTCCGGCTTATTTCAAGCTTAGATTAAAAGCATGAATAGTTTAGACCCAAGGCAAGAGAAAGAAGAATCCTTGAAATAATGAAAGAAAGACCAAGATGCGAAAAGTATGTTATTTATTTGGTCTCAAGCAATCAAATCAAAGGGACAAAAGAAAGTGAAAAATTTCAAAGCCTTGTCTAAGCCGCTGTGCAAGAGTACAGACTGTAGGGAAGTACAACAACCGTGGTGGTGCGGCTGCAATTTTCATGAATGTTTGACTGATGTGAGATTTTCCACAAATAAAAACTTAATTATGGCTTATTCCAACTGCATTTTGTGGGCGGCTGCTTTGTTGTGCATCTTATTTTAATTCATTTGATATGCTGCTTATTTGTACTTTTCAGACAGAGAAGCAGTTCAAGCCTCGGTTTTTTGATTCTCTGGATGGCGTAATTTTGATCCCTCGGCTATCTCTTTCTCATTTTATGTCAGTTTTCAGATACAAGTCCGCAATGTTGCAGCCGCCTTACTCGAAGAAAAAAGTGGTTGTCTACCCTTCTGCTGCCGTGTTTTGTTATGTTTGGAGGAATAAGTGTGACAAGATGCAAGAGGTACATACGTTTGATACCCAATGACTAAAATTGTAAAAGCACCATATGTTTGTATGTGATATTGTTAATTATTGATGTGTCAATTTTCAGTTTTGAACTAATTGATTTAAGTTTCTATTTTCATGTTTAGCCTAAAACATTTTGCCTAGGAGAGGAAACTGATTCATCTCATATTGCGTTAATTATGTTTTTTTTCTTTCTTTGCCAGGAAGGAGGTCATGTAGTTAAGCATTTTGTGGAGGAGTTGGTCTCCAAGTTGAGCAATGTGGATAGCGAATCCGTAGTATACATTGATGAGTTGGTAGATGACCTTTCAAAGTACTTAGTTGTAGATGATGGGACAAAGATGTTGGTTGAAGTTGATTTGTCTACCTGCACTAGCCCAAACTCTTTTTCTCAGGTAGGAATCATATATACAATCAACACCTCTCTATTACAGTATCCCCGTATAATAACTATTCACTATAAAAGTCAAGTCTTTTGTGAAACTAGTTTTTATGCTAGAAATATAATATATATTCTCTATAACAACACTTCGCTATAACAGTAAAACTCGGAACACGACACTGTTATAGAGATGTTTGACTGTATTTTTGTAATCATGTTTACTATTTGATTTAGCTTCTTAGGCTGCTAAAATCTGATTATTTGATTCAGATGCACATGTAGGAATGAACCTGATCTTTTCCTGAAGAATGCTATTTTGATGAGACCCTACAGTGTCATACTGGTTTTTAACCTACAATTGGCACATCAATCTGCTTTGACTAATATTATCTCCATTCTGGATGATGGTCTGTTGTCCGACGATGATGGGACTGTCTTAGATTTTCGGAAAACTATTATTATTTTTGTAAGGGATCTAGGAAATAAATGCTTAATTGCCAAGCTTGTTGGTGGAGAATTGGAGATCCAAATGGATATAGTAAATCGCGATGGAAACATGGACAAGGTATTTATATGGAACTCCTATGGCTTGTTTACTAGATTATTTTTAAATCCATTAAATTATATCATAATGTTGCGGAATATCATGGGTTAACTAGTACACAATCACACACAAAGCAAATAGAGAAGAAAAATCAACACAAAGATTTAATGAGGTTCGGCTAAGCCTAATCCTCCGGGCAAAAGCAGAGAAAGTTTTCCACTATACATGAGAAGAAAAACACAGTACAATCTCTAGGATCCCCAACTACAACCCCTAATATAGATCCCAAATAGTCCCAACTATATAAGAGAAATGATGGGTTAGTATTCTGTTTTGATGATCTAACAAACTTTTATGTAAAGAACTAGATAAAGGACCTGATGCGTAACCGGCACAATCAGTCAGCATGAACTCAAGTAATCTGGGCAGTGTATATCTGAACTCACAGAGAACAGTTTAGGGACCTGATCCCTTAACATTTTCACTAATGGAAGTACATGTCAACTCTACAGCTGGAAAGCTGTGAAAAAAAAGTGATTGCCTGCAACTGTACACGCTATAGTGCAGTAACAGTGCAGCAGTCACTTCCCATTGGTTGAAGATTGTACCAACTAAGCATGGGCATCCTTCTTGGGATGTCCTAGGGATACAATATCTTGTTTGAAGACAAATAAGACATTCACTTGAGCATTTACTAAACATTCTCTCAAGCATTGAATTGTTGCTCTTGCATTGAAGACTCAAGTGTGTCAAGAACAAGAAGACAACTCCATTAAGGCGGACCAGTTTAACTAAATGTTGTTAGGTGTCCTTCATTGAGTTGTAATCTTGTATTTTGCTTTCCAGTGTATCCTATTTGCTTTCTTAGAAGCCTTGTATTAGGAAACCTAAAACCATAAACCACCAGTGTTTGTGTTATGACTAGTATAGTCATAAGTTAAAGTCTTTGTCACTAGTGAGTAACAAAGTGGCTTGTAATAAGTGTATTACAAGTTAGTGTGTCAAAGTCTTTGTAAGAGAGTCACTACAAGGTGGCTTGTAATAGTTGAGATTACAAGTTAATGAAGTTGAAATCCTATCAGTGTAGGTTGTGGTTTTTGTCCTTTAAGTTGGGATTTTTCCACGTAAAAATCCTGTACCTCTTTTACTTACTGTCTCTATCAATAACTCTGAGGGAACTGGTAAAGGACCAGGTATCTTTACAGTTTGTGGAGTCCTAGAAACTATCAATTGGTATCAGAGCAGGTTCTTTCTAAAAGTTTAACACCTAGAAAGGATCTCTAATGGCTGCTCCACCCAACTTTGAAGAAGGACAATCAACATATCGACCTCCTAGATTCAATGGTCAATATTACGGGTGGCGGAAAACTCATATGCACGACTTTATAATGGCTGAAGATTCCTAACTGTGGGATGTCATTTGTGACAGTCCACATGTTCCTATGAAGAAGGTTGGAGAAGATGGGCTATTGGTGCCTAAGACAAGGAAAGAATACAGTGAAGTTGATAAGAAGGCTGTGGAGAAGAACTTCTGTGCCAAAAAAATCTTGGTATGCGGTATAGGACCTGATGAGTACAACAGAATCTCAGCCTTCCAATCAGCAAAGGAGACATGAGAAGCTTTGCAAACTACTCACGAAGGAACAACTCAGGTCAAGCAGTCCAAGATTGACATGCTCACAACTGAGTACGAGCTGTTCCGAATGAAGGATGATGAGTATATACAAGACATGCATACTAGATTCACATCCATCATAAATGAGCTTCATTCTCTAGGTGAAATAATTCTCAGAAACAAGTTGGTTCGGAAGATTCTGAGTATCTTACCTGGTTCTTGGGAAAGCAAAGTGAATGCTATTACTAAAGAAAAAGACTTACAAACTCTAAGAATGTATGAGGTGGTTGGAATCTAAACACATATGAGTTGAAGAAGAAAAAAGACAGCGAGAGAAGAAAACCAAAAAGGGAAAAGAACCTGGTTCCAAAAGATGAAGAAAATGACTCAAGTGAAGAAGATGGTGACATGGCCTATCTTACTAAGAGATTTCAAAATATGGTTTGAAGGAATGGTGGTATACCAAGAAGAGGTAGTTCAAATAAATCAAGGAACTATGATCTCTTCCACAAGTGTGGAAAACCTGGGCACTTCATCAAAGACTGTCCACTACTGAAGCAGGAGCCCTACGAGCATAATGCTGACAAGACAACCAAGAGGAACCAGGTTCCCGACAAACGATTCAGCCGGAAGAGTGATGCTGATAATGTTGTGAAGCAAGATCTTGTTGCCTGGGGATATTCCTCTAGTGAATCAGAAGAGGAACCAGAAGCAGTTAACAGTTCTATGATGGCAGTAGAGAACGAGGCCAAGGAGTATGATTCATTGTTCGTGCTAATGGCTCAGTCCGATGATGATGAAGTGGGTGAAAATGATGAGGTAAATTTCAGGGATGTTCAGAGAAATCTGAAATCCTACTCCTTAAAAAAGTTAATGTCATTAGCAAATGTTCTTATTGATGCTTACTACAGCCTAGTTGATGATAAAGATTCTTTGACCATAAAGCTAGGAGAAACTGAACAGTCTAAAGATGATCTAGTTGTTTATGTGGTAGATTTAAAAGAAACCATAAGTGAGCTTGAAAAAGAAAAAGAATCTCTAACCTGTAGACTAAACAATGTAGAAAATGAGAGAGATGACTTGATGGTGGTTGTTGTGGACCTAAAAGAGACCATAAGTAATTTTGAGAAAGAAAAGGAAGCACTAGGTGAAAAGACAAATAGTGCAGAAGATCAAAGAGATGATCTAACTGTAGTGGTAGTAAACCTGAAGGAAACAATGGAGAACCTGAGCACTGAGAAGAATACTTTATCTAAGAAAAGCAATGTTGTTTAACAAGAAAGAGATGATCTTTTGGTGGTGATCATTGACCTAGAGGAAACAATTGAGGAACTCAAATTAGAACATAGGAAAGTAGCATAGAGAAAGGGAAGGAGGTAGCTAGTGAGAAGTACATTAAGTTTGAAAAGTAACTAATTGATGTCAAAACAAGCATGTGCTGTGAACTTGAGAAAAACAGGAAACTTCAAGGTGAAATGGTTAAACTAAAAATGGATCTTGATAAATCACTATAATGGACCTAGTCCACAGATGTTGTCATTGCCGTGTACTTGAACAACACTGGAAACAGGCAAGGGATCAATTTCTAAAAGGAGAAAATTCCTTACAACCCTCACAGCAAGTATGTCGATGTCCTAGAAAACTAGCTTTGTACCCATTGTCGGAACAATGGGCACTTTAAAGAAAGTTGCCCTGTCAGAGCTCAATCTTTTCAGAAAAACAAAGTGTTTGCTGACAAAGTGACTCCACCAGGGTGACCAGGTCCCTCGAAGAAAAATTGATTCTTGCCTGCTTGTACTAGAAGAGATCTTATTCATTCTTTTCCTAACTGCAAGGGACCCAAACTTGTTTGGGTTCCTAAATCTAACCCTTAATTTTTATGTGCAGGGACCAGTGAGAGAAACAGGACTGCAATGGATCATGGACAGTGGATGCTCAAAGCACATGACTGGGAACACCATGAATTTTCTCTCACTGAAATACCTGCAAGGAGGAGATGTATCATTTGGCAATGGAAAAAGGGGGTACATTCTCGGTGTTGGAAGGGTTGGAAGATCTCTTGAGCACTCATTTGAGAATGTGTACTATGTAGACGGTTTGAAGTATAGTCTCTTGAGTGTTTCACAAATCTTCTATAAAGGAAACAAAGTTGACTTCTTATCCAAAGTATGTACAATTACTAGCCTAGTAATTGGTGAAGTAGTGTTGATAGCCAAGCGGCACAAGAACATCTATGTTGCTGACCTTGAATCGTTGGAAGCTGGTGAGGTAAATTGCTTAAAGGCAGATGATGATGATGCAGAACTGCGGCATAGAAGACTGGGTCATGCAAACTTCTCTTTGTTGAATAAACTAATACAGAAGGACCTGGTTCGCGGTCTTTCTAACTCAAAGTTCAAGGAACAGAGGGTATATGATGCATGTGCTAGAGGAAAACATGTGAAATCATCTTTCAAGCCAAAGAAGGATGTTATCACATCAAAACCTCTTGAACTGTTTCACATGGATCTGTGTGGTCCAATGAGGATTCCAAGCAGGGGTGGAAAGAAGTACATTTTTGTGATTGTGGATGACTACTCAAGATTCACTTGGACACTGTTTCTTGGAAAAAAAGATGAAACCTTCAAAGTATTTGTGACTTTTGTCAAGAAAATCCAAGTGAAGATGGAGTTGAAAGTATCTTGCATCAGATCCGACCATGGGACAGAATTTGATAATGCAAAATTTGATGATTTTTGCAAGGAGAATGGAATCACTCACAATTTCTCAACTCCAAGGACTCCTCATCAAAATGGTGTGGACGAAAGGAAAAACAGAACTCTGGAAGACATGGCACGAATGATGCTTATTGAAAGTGGGATTGCAAAAAATTTCTGAGCTGAGGCAATCAACACTGTGTGCTATTTGGTGAACAGGTGCATGATCAGGTCCCTCCTAAACAAAACCCCCTATGAGTTGCTCAATGTAAGAAAGCCAAAGATAACTCATCTGAGAGCTTTTGGGTGCAAATGTTATGTCCTGAACAATGGGAAGGATCAACTTGGAAAATTTAATGCAAAAAGTGATAAAAGAATCTTCTTGGGATACTCCTCTCAAAGCAAAGCCTACAAAGTGTACAACAAGAGAACCCAATGTGTAGAAGAGAGCGTTCATGTGTTATTCAATGAGACACCTTCCCAAAACAAGGATAGAAATATTGATGATCAAGACAATGAACCACTTTTGGTTCCTGGAGAAATATCGGATGTCTCAAATGGCAAAGCTAACATGATGAGTCAGAGCAGGGAAATAAGTGAAGGCAGTGCAACCACTTCCTCAAATACACATGAGGAACCTGGTACCCCAATTACTACTACTGAAGCTGAAGAAAGAGTTGGAGATGTCGTGCAAGGCACTCCACAGGTTGTAGAACAAGGAATGCATGGAATCCTTCTGATGTACCAAGTTCCTCCACTAACCAAATCCAAGCCCCAAATTGGAAACACAAAAGCTCTCTCCCTCTTGATAACATGATCACTCCCCTTGATTCAGGAGTTCAACTAGATCCGAAAACAGAAACTCCCTAGCCTTTTCAGCCTTCCTATCCGAAATAGAACCAAAAAATATCAAGGAAGCTCTGAAGGATGCAGACTGGATCGTTTCTATGCAAGAGGAGCTGCACCAGTTTGAGAGAAACAAGGTTTGGCACCTGGTACCTCGACCCTCAGATAGAACCATCATAGAAACCAGATGGGTGTTCAGGAATAAGCTGGATGAAGATGGTAACACCACAAGGAACAAAGAAAGGCTTGTTGTTCAAGGATATAATCAGGAAGAAGGTATTGATTATGATGAGACGTTTCCTCCTGTTGCTAGCATGGAAGCCATCCGGATTCTTATTGCTTTTGCATCTCATATGAAATTTACCTTTTTTCAAATGGATGTGAAGAGTGCCTTTTTGAATGGTTTTCTCAAAGAAGAAGTATATGTTAAGCACCCTCCAGGTTTCGAAATTCATATACACCCTGAGTATGTGTTCAAATTAGACAAAGCTCTGTATGAATTGAAGCAAGCTCCTAGAGCTTGGTACGAGAGACTATCAAAGTTTCTGCTGGACAATGGGTTCACTCGAGGAAAAATTGACAACACACTGTTCCTGAAGAAACGGGGAAGGAACCTGCTCATTGTTCAGGTATATGTGGATGACATAATATTTGGGGCTACAACAGACTCACTGTGTAAGGAATTTTCCAAACTCAAGGGAAGTGAGTTCGAGATGAGTATGATGGGGGAACTGAACTTCTTTCTGGGTCTTCAAGTGAAGCGCTCCACAAAGGAAACTTGTATTAGTCAGCAGAAATACATCATGGAGCTTCTGAAAAGATTCGACATGGAGGAATAAAAAGTGATCGACACCCCCATTGCAGCTGCAACCAAGCTTGACATGGATGACTTTGGACCTCCTGTAAACCAAACAATGTACATGGGAATCATTGGCTCTCTACTCTATCTCACTGCTAGCAGGCCAGATATTGTGTTTAGTGTGGGGTTATGTTCCAAGTTTTAATCAAATCCTAAGGAGTCTCACCTAAAGGCTGCCAAAAGAATCCTACGCTATCTCAAGGGCACACAAGACCTGGTTCTGTACTATCCCTCAAGCGACAATTTCAATCTTGTTGGTTATGCTGACGCTGATTATGCAGGTTATCTAGTGGACAGGAAAAGCACCTCAGGAATGGCTCATTTCCTTGGGTCTTTCCTAATCTCATAGGGTACAAGGAAGTAAAACTCGGTGGCTCTCTCCACAGCTGAAGCAGAATATGTTGCAGCCGCATCCTGCTGTGCTCAGCTGCTGTGGATCAAATAACATTTGGAGGATTTTGGGGTAGACATTGATAGTATGCCACTCCTATGTGATAACACCAGCGCCCTCAACATGGCAAAGAACCCGGTGCAACACAAAAGAACCAAGCAGATTGATGTGAGACATCATTTCCTCCGAGACAATGTTGAAAAAGGGCACATCTGCATGAAGTTTTGCTACACTGAAGATCAGATCGCCAACATCTTTACCAAGGCATTGAGCAGGGAACACTTTGAGAAAAACAGAATGGCACTGGGATTGCTAAGACCTAACTGAGGACCTGGTTCCTTAACATTGGCTATGAGAGTCATTCTCAGGTACATTGAGCTAAAGTGTTTTCTGACTAAGCCTAACTCACATAAATACCTTTGCAGGTAGACATGCATGGTGATTACAGAAATTAAAGGTACGGCTCTGTAGAACAAAAGGAAGCTGAAAAACTTTTTCAAGAAACAGGTACAGGACTTGGTTCCTGTACCACAGGTCAGTAGTTATGTGTTTTCTATGCCTCTCTCAAAAAATAACAAATTAATTACTTCTACCACATCATCCGATTTTTCAGTGTCTATGTCCATCACGTCCATCTCTCAAATCCTTTAACTCTTTCTACACGTTTTCTCTTCCCAAAACACCTACCGTCATTTTCTTTTTTGAACACGTTCCTCTTTCCCCTCATCATTACACCTTCTTTTTATCAAGATCATTCTTCTCTAACTGCTCAGCATCATCTTCACATACTCTCTCTCTGAAAATCATACTCCCTTCTACACTGTAGGTCTTTCTATCTCCCACAAAAATGGCAAATGAAAACTCACCCTCTCTCTCTCCTACCACTGACTCCAACCCCATTCCAGCGGAGGTTCAGTTCTCCTCTCTCCCAAACATCATCATCCCTGCACTTGAATCCTCTTCACTACCTACCGATGCTTCTCCTTCTCCAAAACCAACTGATTCTCCCTCGTCTGAAAAACCAAAAGAAGCCCCAGCAAATGACCTTCCTCAGACCTCTGAAGCCTCTAAGGATGACCCTTACCGGTATCTCAACTCCTCTCTCCTTGACTCCACGGCTCCCTTGGAGTCTCCTGAAAAAGAAGCAGCTGAGAAGATTATGGCCATTGCTTTTGAGAGTCTTCCCTCTGAAGGAGCTTCTACCTTTCCTGAACCTCAGGGGGAAAAACCTCCATTCCTAGGAGATGAAGGGACCCTGGTCTTGTTTGAATCCCCGGTGCATCAGTCTGTCACAGAGAAGTCTGGTGAGGAACCTGGTTCTCCGCTCCCAAAAACCAACCAGGAACCTATATTCTATACTCCTCCTCTAGAGTCCATTCCTCTTCTCTCCGAGCCTACTAATGAGGATAATGAGGACGAGATGGTCCTGAGTGCTCACTTTAAGCTTCGCCATAAAGTGTTTACTCCTGAATCATCTGCCAAGAGACAATCCACACGGTTGCAAAAGAAGGAGGCCTTTGACTCTGCTCTGGAAAAGAACAAGAAAAGCAGTAAAAAGAAGAAGAATAAGAAGAAGAAGAAGAAGAAGAAGAAGAAGAAGGAGAGACTGATGAAGGAGGGCAAGGAGGTGGTGGTGGATGACGATATTCCTGTGGTTGAGGTGGAAGAGGATACAGAAGAGGAACCAAGTTCCTTGGTAACAAGAAAATCTCACTCTAAAAGATCGGTGGCTGGAGTTGTGGATAAAGGGAAAATAAAACAACGTGTATCTCTTGTGAAAAGCAGTGGAAAGCTCAAGAGAGCTAAAGTTGGTGAAGCCAGTGTCAAAAAGTCCGTGGCTGTAGAATGTTCTAAGGGAAAGTCTGTGCAAAAGTCAGGAAAAATAAAAGAAGAAATGGAAACTGTTGGGGAACCAGGTTCAGTACAAACAATACCAAGTGACAATGGCAAGTGGCAAGAGAATGTGAGGAGTCAGAGGGTGCTATGGGGTCGGATGTTTGACCCAGAGATTTGCGAGATGGCTGGAATACACCAAATTGTAGCCATGGTTGAGTTTCAGAAGTGGGACCATCTCTTCAATGTGAGTGTGCCCAACGTGTATGAGGATGCGGTGAAAGAATTTTATACATCCCTATTCACAACTGCTGGGGATCATAGTTGTGTTTTAGTGGAAGGAGTCGACATTGTTTTTGACGACGCTGCTCTGGGAACAGTTCTTCAAGTTCCATCTAGGGGAATGTCTTCTGTGAAGACTGATGCTACTGCTTGTGAGTGAGACTTTCGGTGAGCCATTTTTAAGACGGGTACAATTCAGCAGGGGGAACGGGTCCACAAGAAAGCTATGCTCCCTATTTACCAGCTATTGTTTGAACTGGTAAATAAGGTGCTTCTCCCCCGTGCCAAAAGGAGATCGATTTCCTCCAAGGCTAATTTGACATTGATGGAGGCCCTTGATTCCTTCACCCCTATAAACTTTCCTGCTCTTATGATTGAACACATGAGGAAAGTGGTGAATATCAAGGATGATAATCACGGGCTCCCGTATGGTTTCCTACTTACTCGGGTATTTGAGTTCTACAAATTGCCAGTTCAAAACCCCCGAGTAGGGACCCACAAGCAGACCTTCTCCGAGAAGACCTTAGAGGAATGTGAATGCTTTCAGAAACCTGGGGGTAGCACTTCTACAATATCCCAATTGATCAATGCGCTGAATGATGCAAATGAGGTTATCAGGGAGTTGAAGGCTCAGATTGCTATTTTGGAGACTCAGTTGAGTCAAGCCTCTGGGGGACCTAGTGCTGTTAATCCTTCAAATGAAGATGTTGCTCGTTTGACCAAAGAGAACACTGAGCTTAGGCAGCAGGTATAGAACCTGCGGGAAACTTCTGGAGGAACAAATGTCTACAAATGCCCGCATGGATTTGGTTCTCAAGACTCTAGCTGCCTCCTCCTCCAAGCCTTCCTCTTCTAGTGCCCCTTAGGATTCCATCAATGTCCATGCTTTATCTGTTTTTGATGATGTTTGTGGTGGTTAGTACTTTTTTTTTTTTTGTGTTTGGTAATTGGATTCTACCTAGCTGCTCTCGTGTTCAAAAGTCCAAATTAAGTCTTTGATATCCCAAGCAAAGACTTCTCTCTATCTAACAACTCCTTTGGTATAATGAATCAGCTTTTTAATGTTCTGCATAATGACTACTTTCCTCTTCCTTCTGTTTTCTATCATGTTGTGTGCAGACATGGGGCATGCGTTAGCTTTGTTAGACTTCTTTATGCTTTCTGTCTGATTGTGCCTTTTTATGATGCCAAAATGGGGAATATAACATTGATAAATAAGAACAATTGATGGTAGGGCTTAAGGGGGAAGCACACAGACAGGGGGAAAGATATGGGGTCCTAGTCTTGTATCTGGTTAAGTTAGTCTATATAACTGTAAATCGATTATAAGAGTTTGTCATCATCAAAAAGTGGGAAATTGATGGGTTAGTATTCTGTTTTGATGATCTAACAAACTTTTATGTAAAGAACCAGATAAAGGACCTGATGCGTAACCAACACAATTAGTCAGCATGAACTCAAGTAATTTGGGCAGTGTACATCTGAACTCACACGGAACAGTTTAGGTACCTGATCCCTTAACATATTCACTGACGGAAGTAGAGGTCAACTCTACAGGTGGAAAGTTGTGACAGAAAAGTGATTGCCTGCAATTGTACACGCTACAGTGCAGTAACAGTGCAATAGCCACTTCCCATTGGTTGAAGATTGTACCAACTAAGCATGGGCATCCATCTTGGGATGTTCTGGGGATATAATATCTTGTTTGAAGACAAACAAGACATTCACTTTAGCATTTACTAAACATTCTCTCAAGCATTGAATTGTTGCTCTTGCATTGAAGACTCAAGTGTGTCAAGAACAAGAAGACAAATCTACTAAGACGGACCAGTTTCACTACATGTTGTTAGGTGTCCTTAGTTGAGTTGTAATCTTGTATTTTGCTTTCCATTGTATCCTATTTGCTTTCTTAGAAGCCTTGTATTAGGAAACCTAAAACCATAAACCATCAGTGTTTGCGTTGTGACTAGTGTAGTCATAAGTTAAAGTCTTTGTCACTAGAATAAGAACAAATAAACAAGTTCTTTGTCCGAGCTCAGGACCCGCAGTATTATGAACGGTTAATGATGGTTGAGGGCCGCAAGTTCTCTAACGTCATCAAATTGGGTGAGCGGATTGAAGAAGGTATTGAAAGAGGTATGGTTACAAATTTTGAAGCCTTGCAAGCCACTAACAAGGCTTTACAATCCGGTGGTGTGTCTAAGAAGAGAGATGTGGGAGCCGTAATGGTTGCAAAAAAAGAACCAAGTCCCCACTCAAATACCAAACCTATCCGACACCTCCACTCACATATCATCCCTCACCAAATTACCAAGCACCCTTACCAAATTACCAAGCTCCATTGTCAGATTACCAAACTCCACCACCTTCCTACCAAACTCCACCACCCACATATCAACCTGCTTCGCCCAAATACCCACAACCTACTCCTGTCTACCACACTTATAATTCCTAGCCATATCATTACCAATCCCCTCTAGCACCCCAAAATTTCCCTTGACCTCGTCCCAATTTTGATCGCCGTCCTCCAAAGCAATATACCGCCATGCTCGAGCCTATTGACCAGCTATATGAAAAACTCAAAGCGGCTGGTTATGTTCCTGTGCATACCATTCCGGCATGAAATGGCACACCATCAAGGAATCCCGCTCTCTAAAGGACAAAATACAGGCTCTCATTGAGAAAAAGATTATTGTGGCAAAAGACCCCGCTCCAAACGTTCGCGACAATCCTTTGCCAGACCATAAGGGTAGAGGCGTCCATATGATTGAAATAGAAGATGATTGGGATCTCGAAGGGTCAATTAGGTTGACCACATAAGGCGTTGACCCAAAGAACTCCGCAGTCACCCTCAAACCGATCATAGTCCAGATTCAGCCATCTGAGGCCTCTGAGGTGAATATGTCTATGCCATTCGAGTTTGAAGCAGCGCCACCGACAAAGTCACAGTGCCAATTGAAGTTAAGTTTGTATCTCTGTATCAAATAGAGGCATTGAAGTAAATCCTTCTCAAATTAAAACTATTGAAGAAATATCTGATGTACTCACGAGCAAAAAAGAATTTCAACGGTTAACAGGTAGGATTGCAGCTTTAGGAAGATTTATCTCTAGATCTTTAGAGAAGAGTTTTAAATTATTCTCAGTACTAAAGAAGCAGGATCGGTACGAATGGACTGAAGAATGTCAACAAGCTCTTAAAGACTTGAAAGCTTATCTATCAAATCCCCCACTGCTGTCTAAACGGAAGGAAGGGGAAAGGTTATACATTTATCTTGCTATTGCAGAAATAGCCGTAAGTGCAGTCCTAGTAAGGGAGGACAAAGGTAAGCAATGTCCTATCTACTATGTAAGTAAGTCCTTACTAGATATTGAACTAGATATCCTCATCTAGAAAAATTAGCCTTGGCTCTAATCATGGCAGCTAGAAAATTAAGAATGTACTTTCAGTGTCACCCAATTACTGTTGTAACTTTGTATCCTTTGAAAAATATTTTGCATAAGCAAGAACTGTTATGAAGACTGGCTAAATGGGAAATAGAACTAAGCGAATATGACACAGTCTATCAACCTAGGGCTGCAATAAAATCTCAGGTTTTAGCCGATTTTGTCACAGATTTTAACACTAGCATAATTCCTGAAGTAGAAAATGAATTACAAATCTTTACCGAAGCTAATTCAGGGATATGGACTCTATTCACCGACGGCTCTTCAAATACTAAAGGAGCCGGGTTGGGAATTGTTTTGATATCACCTTTAAGTTAAAATATAAGGCAAGCTAATGTTACCCAATCACTAACAATGAAGTAGAGTATGAAGCTATGATTGCAGGACTCGAATTAGCACAAGAACTCTCAATTGAGCAGATCGTGATCAAAAGTGACTCTCAACTAGTGGTGAATCGATGCAGGGGAATTACACTGCTAGAGAGACTCAAATGCAATAGTATTTGGAAAAGGCACGAGACCTGGTGAGGAAATTCCAGTCATAGAAGATTATGCAAGTACCTAGAGAGGAAAACGCAGAAGCGGATGCGTTAGCTAATATTCCAACAGTTACCGATGTAATGAATAAATACAATGATATTGTGATACACTTATTTCATTTAGCAATTGAACAGGACAAGAATGAGGTAACATTTAATTATCTAACCTGGGATTGGAGAAACGAAATTGTAAATTTTTTGCAGAATGGTACTGTGCCTAAAGATAAGAAAGAAGCTCAAGCACTTCGTTGAAAAGCTACATAGTACTGCCTAGTTCGTGACACTCTGTATCGCAACATGTTTGGAGGTCCCCTAGCAAGATGACTTGGACCAAACCAAACTGAGTACATGATGAAAGAAGTACACGAAGGACATTTTGGGAACAACACAGGTGCAAGGTCCTTAGTCAAAACCCTAATCATAGTAGGGTACTATTGGCCTAAGATGGAAGAAGACGCTAAAAATTTCGTAGTTAAATGCGATAAATGCCAGCGATATGGTAACAATATGCATCGGCCCACAGAATTACTACACCCGGTTGTATCACCTTGTCCATTTATGAAATGGGGAATGGATATAGTAGGACCTCTACCCCCAACCAGAGGAAAGGCTCACAAGTCACAAAATTCTTCCAAAGCTAGCAAATCAAACGAATCACTTCTTCACCATATCATCCCGTGGCTAACGGGCAAGCTGAGTCAACAAATAAAATCATTGTTAACAATCTGAAGAAACGATTGGAAAAAGCTAAGGGAAATTGGCCTGAAGAACTACCAGCAGTATTATGGGCTTATAGAACTACTGCAAAGACAACCACGGGAGAAACCCCATTCGCGCTTGTTTATGGATCAGAAGCTCTAATACCAGTAGAAATTGGTGAACCAAGCATGAGATTCACAATAGAAACAGAAGAAACAAACAATGACGAGTTGAGAACAAATCTAGATTTACTCGAGCAAAGGAGAGAAGATGCTTTAATATGCATGGCAGCTCAAAAGTAAATCATAGAGAGATATTACAACAGAAAAGCTCACCTCAAATATTTCAAAATTGGGGACTTTTTCCTTAACAAAGTTTTTCAATCAATAAAGGAGGTTGGAGTAGGAAAATTAAATCCAAATTGGGAAGGACCATACAAAGTGCGTGGTATTGCTGGAAAATGTGCTTATGAGCTGGAAACCATGGATGGCAGAATTTTACCAACAAGTTGGAATAATTTTCACTTGAAGAAATATTACTTCTAAGGAAAAGGAATACCCACGGTCAGGTATCATTATGTTCAATTTTATTTGTACAGTTAAAATTATACTAACCATTTTAGATGATAGGCAAAAAGCTAACCCATAACCAGAGATCTTTCCAGAAACTGAATCTTGTTTGAAGATTCACGGAGGTCCTCTTGGGTTTGAGTAAGTGATTGCACAAGTTCACCAGCATAAGCCTCCTTCTGGTCCAACAAAGCCTTCAAGCTTCTTATCTCTTCAGTAGCATGGGACAGCTGCTCCGCACAGGAAGACTCCAGGATGTTCTTATCCTTGTTCGATTGACTTGATGAGTCCTTCTCGATGGACAATTCCACTGCAATTACTCTGATTTGTTGCTCCAAGGTACACTTCTCCTCCTCTACTGCCTCCATATCAAGCTGAAGACTCTCAAATTGCTCCTTCCAGTTATCAGCCTCGGTATGATAGCCATTCGCTAATTTCTCCGTATGAACGATCCTTTTCATCAATTCTATACCAATAAGATTGATCTGCACAAAAAGATAAGTTAGATACGGTAAATGGTATATAAAAAAAAGGGAACGATATAAAAGATACTTTAAGGACGAGTGTACAATATCGTTCATCTAAGTTAAGGAGCTACGACTTTCGAGCTAAGACATTTCAACCGGGCCTATCATAGGCTGCAACCACACATCCGCCTGGCCTGATTTCTTTAAGAGGCTACCTCCCGCAGGAACCTCTATCATAATTTGCATCATCTCCCCACTACTGGAAGATCCTACTTCGAAAATAGAAGGCACGGAAGTAGGGGCAGATGAAGGAGCCACGGATGGAATAGGCGGGGGATCAGAAACAGTAACAAGTGCGGCAGATGAAAGTTCCAGTGGACCAGATGGAGGAAAATAGCCAGAGGTGCCTCCTCTAAAAATGTGTCAAAGCCTCGGTGGAATAATTGTTCATTTGATTCATTAGCAGAGGAAGGATTTTCATCTTCAGGAGCGGATTGCTCTGACTCAGGCATGGAAAGTGGATTCAGTAACTGGAACAGATTCATCGCCAGACACGACCTTTCTTCTCTGTGACCTCTGAATCAGCGAATCTTCCTCATGTTCTTCCACATCTTCCAAAGTCCGAGGCCCACTTGCTTTCCTTTTTGATGAAGAGGAGTTCACAATAATTTCTTGGGCCTTGGCCAAAGGAAGCTTCGAAGAAGATACAACAGCAGTAGAGACCCCACGAGCAGGAAACCCTAAAAATATAAGGGATTAGAGAAGCTTAAAAGGAGAAAGAAAGGAAATATAAAAAAAAACCTACCATGGGTTTTCACTTTCCAACCAAACCTCACCGAGAGGTACTTCCAAGAACGTTCTTCCATTGGAGCAATCAATAGTAATTTTTCTACCCAACCACGGAAATCGGAGACTTCCTATGATGCCCCAAAAGGTCATCTTGTGTAAATTTAGCAAAAACTGTATTCCGAGGCTCGAAAAGCCTCCGTTAATCTCACCTTGATGTACGTGCGCAGCCCGGGCGTGTAGTCGGGAAGCCTTTATGTGAAAATGTGTTAAACAAATTGAATTGATGATAATTAATAGAATAAAGTTGACTTTGGTCATCATTTTTGGGAAACGGACCCGGACCCGTGATTTGATGGTCCCGGAAGGTCCATAGGAAAATATTGGACCTGGGCGTATGCCCGGAATCAAATTCCGAGGTCCTAAGTCCGAGAAATGAATTTTTAAAGAAAATTATTTTCTGAAAATAAGAAAGACATTTGAAAATGAATTTGATGTGAAATCTGTATTACCGAGCCCGTATTATGGTTCCAGAGCCCGGAACAGGTTCAATATGTGTTATGTGAGTTATCCGTAAAATTTGGTAAGAAACGGACTTGGTTGGACGTGTTTCGGATCAAAATTGGAGAATTTAGAAGTTTATGAAGTTTTAGAAAATTCTATGGATTTTTGAGTTTAATTCATTGTTTAAGATGTTATTTTGGTGGTTATATTACTCGAATAAGTTCGTAGGATGATTTTGAAGTCGTGTGTATATTTGGTTTTGAGCCCCGAGGGCTCGGGTGAGTTTCGGGTAGGTGTCGGGGTGCTAAACTTAGGAAAAATCTGATGTGTTTGTGTTGTTTCTGGTGTCCGAGAATTTTACACTATGCGATTGCATAGGTTGCCCTGCGATCGCGTAGTGTAGCATGAGGAGGGGGTCAATTTTCTCTGCGCGATCGCAAAGAGCAGAGTGCGAACGCGGAGCCTTAGGGTTTATCTCTACGCGATCGCACTCTTTCTGTCCGCGATCGCGTAAGTCTCCTGTGGGGTTGGGGGCTGGGTAGCAAATTGTTCAATGCGATTGCATTCTTTCGTTCACGATCGCGTGGGTCCAACTCTGGGTTCTCTGCGATCGCACTCCTTAATTCGCGATCGCGTAAGTTGAAATCCAGTACTCTCCACGATCGCAACCCTTCTGTCGTGATCGCGTAGAGTAAAATCGCCTAGTTATTTAAAGTGTCAAAAAACAGAATACCCATTACGGGATTTTCATATTTTCACCATCTCCTTCTTCTCCAAGCCCCATAGCCGAGTTCCAAGCTGCCCTTCCTCTATAACCACTTAGGTAAGTGATCTTAACTCTAGTTTCTTCCATTTTCCTTCATCAATCACTAAATTCTAGGCCTAAAAACATGAAATCAAGGGTAGAAATTGGGGGTTTTGGGTAGAGTTAGGGCTTTTGAAATTTTGGGAATTCAACCTCATTTTGGGTCGGATTTCAAAACAAATTATATATTCGGGTTCATGAGGGAATGGGTTATCGGGTTTTGGTCCGAACCTCGAGTTTGGACCAAGCGGGTCCGGGGTCGAATTTTGGTATTTTTTGAAGAATTATGGGAAATGTATAATTAGGCTTTGGGATTGAGTTATTGAATTATTATTGATGTTATTAAGTCAATTATGTCTAGATATTATCGTTTCGGAGTCAGTATCAAGAGTAAAGGCCGTGATTGAGGCTTGACTTGCATTCTTAGAGCCGAGGTAAGTGTTTGGCCTAACCTTAGCTTAAGGGAATAGGTATAGAGTCCTATTTTCTATGTGTAATTCATGTCCAACGTATAGGTGAGGTGACGGGTACCTATATGTTGTGGTCAAGCATGCCCGTGAGTAGATTTTGATGAGTTGTTTAATGTTCTTTGATATTCTCCGTGTTGTGAATTATTGGGAACCTTGAAAGTGGTACCTTGAGGTTACTTCATGATGTAAAAAGTTCTTGATTATGTGTTCGGTTGGGAGTTTACTGTTGATATTACACTTTTGAGTGAGATTGGTTATAGCTGAGTCCCTTGCCTGGACAATAGAATTTTGTTGATCATTTCTGGACATTTGAAATGTCGTATTGTTAAACTTTCATATCAATTATTGCTTTTACACTCATTATGCATGAGGGAACATTCTGTGCCGAGTGAATATTATTTATGCACGAATGAAAAATTCCGTGCCGATTGATTATAATTACGCACGAGGTAACATACCGTGCCGATTGATTATTATTTATGCGCGAGGGGACATTCCGTGCCAATTGATATTATTTATGCACGAAGGAGCATTCCGTGCCGATTGATTATTATTTATGCGCGAGGGGACCTTCCATGCCGATTGATTATTATTGATGCACGAGGGGACATTCCGTGCCGAGTCATTATTGTTTATGCACGAGGGGACATTCCGTACTGTGTGATTTAAGGCTATACACGAGGGGTCATGCCGTGTTTTCTCCTGTCTACTTTACTTATTCGGGTTGATATTTCCTGTTTCACTTCTATATTTTTGTTAGTACTTGATTCTATTGTTTTAGAAATTGTTGCCTCTCTTAACTCCAGCATGTTTTTCCTCGTAATTGTATTCTTGTTTATTTTCTGCTATACTATTGAACTGCACATGTACAATTTGTTGTCGTGTCCTAGCCTCGTCACTACTTCGCCGAGGTTAGGCTCGGCACTTACTCACTACATGAGGTCGGTTGTACTGATGCTACACCTGAACTTCTCTATGTTGTGCAGATTACGCAGCCAGACCTAGTGGAAATCGCTAGTGGGAGTGTCCTTCAGTCCATTCCAGACGACACCGAGGTAGTTCTGCATGGCGTTCGTGGATCTCGGCGTCCCTGTCTATCTTTCATTCTGTCTTTTATGTGTTTTCCAGACAAATACATCATTTTATTTTCAAAACTGTTGTTTTTAGTCAAATCTTAGACTAGTTCGTGAGGTTGTGACTCCACTTCTGGGTTTGTACTTAACAGGATTTCTTCGTTATTAGCTATTGTCATTTAGACTTATGTTAATGCTTCCGCACTTTATCTCTATTATCTAGTCAGTGTTTGTTATTTTCACTTGTTAATAAATCAATTCAGTTAACATGTTGGCTTGCCTAGCGGGTGCAACGTTAGGCGCCATCACGGCCTGAAGGTGGGATTTCGGGTCGTGACAACGATTCCCATGGTTGCTGCAAAAAGAAAGAAAAAAAATAGTCACGGTATTGAAGATTTATTAAACAAAATAAATAAAGAAAGAAAGTAAGCAAAACTATACTCACGTGCAAAGTTCCACTTCTCAGGGAAGGGGAGATTTCCTTCCCCTACTAAACCCTTAGTAGGGACAGAAGCATACCAGACATACCGCCCTCTATCTTTATCATCATCGGGTATAACCAAAACTCTTTTACTCCTACCCGCAAGAGTTAAAACTCCTTGGCAGAACAACATAAGAGAATAGAGATGAATAAGACGATGAAAAGTAAAAGGAACTGAAGCTAAGGTGGCCAAATATCTAAGGCATGCTACTGCCCTCCAGATAAGAGTACCGATCTGTCCCAAGCACGCATTAAAAAATCGACAAAATCCTGTGATGATAGGGTCGAAGGGAGGCTTGAATGCTAAAGTAAAGGGGTAAGTATACACAAAAGAGTACCCAATTATGTAAGAGGTTATTCTCTGATTCTCATTGGGAACTAAGACTGGAAAGTCAGATTTCCAATAACAATCTCTACGCACGAGGAAAACTAAACCATCAGTGATTTGAGTAGGGTAAAGATCAGCACGGTCATGAGATGTCATAGAAGAAAGTTGATTTCTTATGGCCTCACTATCCTTTACAAAAGAAAACTCAGCAGGAACAATCTCATCCACTTTTGGCTCACGAAGTGGTTCGTTAGGTTCTCTCCTCTTAGAAGAAGATATAGAAGCTCTAGCCCTAGAAGAAGACGAAGAAACATTAGCCCTAGAAGATGGCGGGGGAGTAATGTTGCAAGGAGAAGAAGAACCCCTAGAAGGTGTAGAACTCAAGCTTCTTAGTCTACCACCCCTCCTACACCGGATTGGAGCAGAAGAAGGAGATAGTTCGTCTACAATGATAACCTTCTTGGGTTCTTGATTTGAGGAAGACATATTTACGTGAAAGAGGAATTTACAAGTAACGGAGGGAAGTTAGAAGTTTTTCGTGAAAGCAAAGGCAGGAAAAGGGGTATTTATACTCGGAGGCAACTATCAAAAAAATGGGAAAAACACTGATGTGAAAGTCATAATTAGAACTGTCACTTCGTGACTGATGCATCCGCAAAAAGCCCTAAAAGGCACTGATTAATGGCAGAATCAATCCGAGAATGCCACATGGCACGAACATCAAAATGGAAGTGACAAGCGACGTGTACATTCAGAGACAGATGCAATGGTACGAGTGAAACGGCAGCAAAACATTCCTGCCATAAATGAGTATCCACTTACCAAATATTTAATTGATAAATAAATGGTAACTGGGGGGACTATATGTATTGGTAAAAAATAGACTTCACACATGTAATATTTCTGAGACAAGGCAATCTATGTGGATTAATGGAAACATGACAGCTGATCGGAAGTTTAGAAAGAAGTACGGTACAAAGAGGAATGGAATAGCATACACACGAGACTATTAGATGCGGGAGTTCCAGTCTAACCGAGGAGTTGAAGACACACGGTCAGAATGAAGCAGATTCAAAGATCTTTAATCAATGAGCTAAACGTTACATAATCTTCACACAACAGTTACGATTACTAATTGTAATGTTATGTTGATGATATTATTAGTCATTAATGCTCAATCATTAAGAAGAGTAGACTTTATATTAAGAAATTCCCTATAAAGGGGAGTGAAATCTCACTTGTATGGACATATTCGAACCACTACTAAAATATACTTACTTTTATGTGTTCTTATTGCTTTCTTATTTACAAGCCTAACTATTATTATTCGGTTATCAGAAGCCCGTGTACTTCTTAAAATAGCTTTGACTAAGAATCTAATTCTTTGGTTAAACAACATCATCAGGCCATGGGTCTCACAGTTCTCATCAGGTCCATTCATCACTTAATTGCCTCCCAGCCTAGAGTTCATCCTGTGCGCCATCAGCTCAGGGCTCCTCCATGCCAAGTTCTTCTTAATGTCATCCCAGTGCTAGGGGTTCCCTTCAGTCCCCGTCACCAGAACCAGGGGATTGTTATGAGTATGGGGAGTTGGGGCATATGTGGAGTCAATGTCCTTGTTGTCATAGGGGTGCGCCTCAGCAGAGAAGTCAGTCATCGACTTCAGCACCAGTTACTTCACCACCCGCCCAGTCAGTTAGGGGTGGAGGACAGCCAGCTAGGGGTCGCCCTAGAGGGGGAGGTCAATCAGGTGGTGGTCAGGCCTGTTTCTATGCACTCCCAGCCAGACCAGATGATATTGCTTCAGATTTTGTGATCACAGGTATTGTCTCATTCTGCCACAGGGATGCCTCTATATTATTTGATCCTGATTCTACTTTTTCATACGTGTCATCATATTTTGCTCATTATTTGGATATTCCCCGCGAGTCTCTTGTTTCATCTGTTCGTGTATCAACTTCGGTGGACGATACTGTTGTTGTGGACCGCATATATCGGTCATGTGTGGTGACTATTGGGGGTTTGGAGACCCGAGTGGACCTCTTGTTGCTTAGTATGGTTGATTTTGATGTGATATTGGTATGGATTGGTTGTCACCGTGTCATGTTGTTTTAGACTGTCATGCTAAGACGGTGACGTTGCTTATGTCGGGGGTGCCATAGATTGAGTGGCGAGGTTTGACCGATTATGTTCCCAGTAGGGTGATTTCATTCTTGAAGGCCCAGCAGATGGTTAGGAAGGGTTGTCTCTTTTATTTGGCTTTTGTTAGAGATGTCAGTGCAGAGACTCCTTGCATTGATTCAGTTCAGGTAGTAAGGGACTTTCCGAATGTGTTTCCTGCAGACCTGCCAGGCATGCCATCGGATAGGGATATTGACTTCAGTATTGATTTGGTGCCGGGGACTCAGTCCATTTCTATTACACCGCCATATTGTATGGCACCGGCAGAGTTAAAGGAATTGAAGGAGCAGCTTCAGGAACTCCTTGATAAAGGGTTTATTTGGCCTAGTGTGTCACCTTGGGGTGCGCCTGTTCTATTTGTGAAGAAGAAGGATGGCACAATGAGAATGTGCATTGATTACAGGTAGTTGAACAAAGTCAAAATCAAGAACAAGTATCCTTTGCCTCGTATTGATGATTTATTTGACTAGCTTCAGGGAGCGAGACTGTTCTCCAAGATTGATCTTAGGTGAGGGTATCACCAGTTGAAGATTAGGGACTCGGACATTCTTAAGATAGCTTTCAGGACCCGATATGGTCATTATGAGTTCTTTGTGATGTCTTTTAGGCTGACCAATGTCCCAACAGCGTTCACGCATTTGATGAACAGTGTGTTTTGGCCTTAACTCGACTCGTTTGTTATTGTATTCATTGACGATATTCTGGTGTACTCACGTAGTCAGGAGGAGCACGCTGAGCATTTTAGAGTTGTATTGCAGCGATTGAGGAAGGAGAAGCTTTATGCAACATTCTCCAAGTGTGAGTTTTGGCTCAGTTTAGTGGCGTTCTTGGGGCACGTGGTATCCAGTGAGGGTGTTCAGGTTGATCCAAAGAAGATAGAGGCGGTCCAGAGTTGACCCAGACCGTCCTGAGTCATAGAGATTCGTATATTTCTTGGGTTGGCGAGTTATTATCATTGGTTCGTTCAGGAATTTTCATCTATTGCACCACCCTTGACCAAATTGACCCAAAAGGGTGCTCCTTTCAGGTGGTCGGATGAGTGTGAGGCGAGCTTTCAGAAGCTCAAGATTGCCTTGACCACAGCTCCAGTGTTAATTTGCCATCAACTTCAGGTTCTTTTACGGTATATTGTGATGCTTCCCTGGTTGGTATTGGGTGTGTGTTGATGCAGGAGGGTAGAGAGATTGCTTATGCTTCTCGTCGGTTGAAGACCCATGAGAAGAACTACCCTGTTCATGATTTTTACTTGGCTTCAATTGTTCACGCGTTGAAGATTTGGAGGCATTATCTCTATGGTGTGTCTTGTGAGGTGTTTACTGATCATCGTAGCCTCCAGCACTTGTTCAAACATAAGGATCTAAATTTGAGGCTGCGGAGATGGTTGGAGCTGCTTAAGGACTATGATATTACTATTTTGTACCATCGGGGAAAGGCCAATGTGGTGGCTGATGCCTAGAGTAGGAAGACGGTGAGTATGGGTAGTTTGGAATTTATTCCTGTTGGGGAGATACCTCTTGCGGTTGATGTTCAGGCCTTGGCCAATCGATTTGTGAGGTTGGATATTTCGAATCCAAGTTGGATCCTAGCTACCTCTTGCGGTTGATGTTCAGGCCTTGGCCAATCAATTTGTGAGGTTGGATATTTCGAATCCAAGTCGGATCCTAGCTTGTGTGGTTTCTCGGTCTTCCTTTTTTGATTGTATAAGAGATCGCCAATATGATGATCCTCATTTGCTTGTCCTCAAGGACAGAGTTCAGCACGATGATGCCAGAGATGTGACTATTGGTGATGATGGGGTATTGAGGGTGCAGGGACAGATATGTGTGCCCAATGTAGATGGACTTCGGGAGTTGATTCTAGAGGAGGCCCATAGCTCGCGGTATTCCATCCATCCGGGTGCCGGGAAGATGTACCAGGATTTGAGACAACACAATTGGTGAAGGAGGATGAAGAAAGATATAGTGGGACTTGTAACTCGGTGTCTCAATTGTCAGCAGGTGAAATATGAGCATCAGAGACCGGGTGGCTTGCTTCAGCGAATGGATATTCTAGAGTGGAAGTGGGAGCGGATCGCCATGGATTTCGTAGTTGGACTCCCACAGACTTTGAGGAAATTCAATGTTATTTGGGTGATTTTAGATCGGCTGACCAAGTCCACGCACTTTATTCATGTGTGTACTACCTATTCATCATAGCGGTTAGCTGAGATTGTTCGTCTGCAGGGTGTCCTAGTTTCTATCGTTTCAGATAGAGGTACTCAGTTTATATCGCAGTTTTGGAGGGTCGTATAGCGAGAGTTGGGTACTCAGGTTGAGTTGAGTATAACTTATCACCCTCAGGTAGACGGACAGTCCAAGTGCAGTATTCAGATATTGGAGGACATGTTGTGTGCTTTTGTCATTGACTTTGGGGGTTCATGAGACCAGTTTATACCGCTCGCGGAGTTTGCTTACAACAACAATTATCAGTCGAGTATTTAGATGGCTCCATATGAGGCTTTATATGGTAGACGGTGTAGATATCCAGTAGGTTGGTTTGAGTCGGGCGAGGCTAGGCTTTTGGGTACATACTTGGTACATGATGCTTTGGACAAGGTGAAAGTTATTCAGGAGCGTCTTCTTACAGCTCAGTCAAGACAAAAGAGTTATGTTGACAGAAAGGTTCGTGATGTGTCTTATATGGTTTGGGAGAAGGTTCTACTAAAGGTTTCACCCATGAAGGGCATTATGAGATTTGGGAAGAGGGGCAAGTTGAGCCCTCGGTTCATTAGGCCTTTTGAGGTGCTTCGGAGGATTGGGAAGGTGGCTTATGAGCTTGCTTTGCCACCTAGCTTGTCGGGTGTGCATTCAGTAGTTCATGTTTCTATGCTCTGAAAGTATGTCGGTGATATGTCTCATGTTTTGGATTTCAGCATGGTTCACTTAGACGGTGATTTGATTTATGATGTGGAGCCAGTAGCTATTTTGGAGCGGCAGGTCTGAAAGTTGAGATCAAAGGATATAGCTTGAACGAAAGTGAAGTGGAGAGGTCGGCCCATGGAAGAGTATACTTGGGAAGCCGAGCGAGAGATGTGGATCAGATATCTACACCTATTTGAGGCTTAAGGTATGTTTCTAGACTCGTTCGAGGACGAACATTTGTTTAAGAGGGGAAGGATGTAACGACCTAGCCGATCAGTTTGTGAATTATACCCCTGTTTTCCCCTTTTTCTTCTTCCTTATGTGTTTATCAGTTGTATTTCATCGTATCGTGTTGGTTGATTCGGGTCCGGAGTGGTTTTGGTGTGAAATGAGACACTTAGCCTCCTGTTTAGAAGTTTAAGTTGGAAAGGCCAACTGGATGTTGACTTATGTGTAAATAATCTCGGATGTGAATTCTAATGGTTCGGTTAGCTCCGTTAGGTGATTTCTGACTTGGGAGCACGTCCAGAATGTGATTTTGAGGTCTGTGGTAGAATTAGGCTTGAATAGGCGAAATTGGAAATTTTGCGATTTTCGGTCGACAATGGAAATTTTGATATTGGGGTCGGAATGAATTTTGGAAGTTGGAGTAGGTTTGTAGTGTCATTTGTGATGTGTGTGCAAAATTTCAGGTCATTCGGACGAGGTTTGGTAGGTTTCGGGATCGTTTGCGGAATTCGGAAGTTTAGAAGTTTTTAGGCTTGAATCTGAGGGTAATTTGGTGTTTTGATGTTGTTTTGAGTGTTCCGAAGGTTCGACTAAGTTTGTATGTTGATATGTGACTTGTTTGTATGTTTGGTAGAGGTCCCGAGGACCTCGGATTGATTTCGGATAGTTGACGAATCAAGGATGGAATTTGAGGAATGCTGAAGATTTCACTCAGTTGTCATAACCGCACCTGCGGAATGGGGACCGCAGGTGCGGGCCCGCAGAAGCGAAGAAAGGGCCGCAGAAGCGGCCAGGACTAAGGAGGGAAACAACCGCATGTGCGATAAGTGGAGCCAACCTGCGAGGCTGCAAGTGCGAGGATTGGACCACAGAAGCGGATTCTGGGATTTAAGTGAACCGCACCTGCGATGGTTTTCCGCAGGTGCGTCGTCACAGATGCGACTATTGGACCGCAGATGCGGAAATGCCTGGGCAGAAGGTATAAATTGAACCCTTCGCGAATTTTGGGTTATTTTCTACCATTTTTATTCGGACTTGGAGCTTTTTGGAGAGTTTTGAAAAGGGAATCAAGGGGGTTTGCATTGAGGTAAGTTGCTTGATCTCAATACTCGTGATTATGGTAAATTTCAGTTGTTTAAGCATGTAATTAATAGAAATTAAGGATGAAATTGAGGGGTTAGGGCTTGGAAATTGGAGTGTTTGATTTGAGGATTTGAGGGACCATTTGATGTCGGATTTTGATAAATTTGGTAGGGATAGACTCGTGAGTGAGAGGGCTTTCTAGTTTTGTGATTTTTATCGGATTTTGAGATGTGGGCTAGGGGGCTGGGTTTGGGTGAATTTCAGGATTTTGGTCTAAATTGCTTGTTTTCGTATGGAATTGGTTCCTTGGCCTATATTGATTGCATCGTATTACTTTTGGTTTGATTCGGGACGTTTGGAGACCGATTCCAGAGGCAAGGTAATCATGGAGTAGGGATTTGACCGGTTTGAGGTAAGTAATGATTGTAAATCTATTCCTGAGGGTATGAAACTCCGGATTTCGCATCGTTTTACTACTTGAGGTGACGCACATGCTAGGTGACGAGCGTGTGGGCTTGCACCATTGGATATTGTGACTTGGTCCGTCCCGTGGCAACTAATAAAGTTGCATATTTGACTGAAACTATATGATACTTATGTGTTTTAGAAAGAATTTCTATAAATTGGGTCGAATGTCATATTTGGGCCGTGTACCAGAGCTGTTTGGACCCTTAGGGGCCTTTTCTTATTATCCTCTCACTGTTATGATTGAAAATCTATACTCAGTCATGTTATATTTTATTAATTTCACAACTCAATTTTTATTACCCCGTTTTGATGCATATAAAATGTTATTTTTGGTTGAGCACCCTATTTTTACCGATAGCCCGAGTGGCTTGAGAGGTTTATGACTGAGTGAGGCCGAGGTCCTGTTCTTGTAAGGATATTATGGGATCGGGCTACTCGCTGCAGCATGTGGTTACTGATTCATGATTTTGTAAGGCCGAGGGCCTGATTGATTTATAGGTAGCTTGTTATAGCGCTTGGGCTATAGGAGCCCCTCCGGAGTCTGCACACCCCAAGTGAGCGCATGTACCCTGAATGAGTGATATGAGTTATGCCCGAGGGGCCGTATACAAGTGACTGTGGGGTTTGCATGAGGGGTTGTATATGAGTGATGTTCTGCCCGAGGGGCTGCTTATGTGTGATGTTTTGCCCGAGGGGCTGTTTATAATTTTTATCACTTTTACTCTCTTTTGCATTGAGCCTCTGTTGAAACTATTGAAAAGTATCTTCATATGATTTTTACCTAAAACTGAGCTTTTAAACGAGAAGATTTGACTCACGTACTGATTTGAAAGCATGTTGTAACTTTCTGAGATTTTATGATGTGGACTTTGTGTGTTTCCTACTGCTCAGTCTTTATTAACTTTTATTACTTACTGAGTTGGCGTACTCACATTACTCCCTGCACCTTTTGTGCATATCCAAAGGTTGCTGGACGTGCTAGCGAGCGTTGATTTCATCCGTCGCGGATCTGTTGGAGTTAGCAAGGTAGTTGCATGGTGATCGCAGCCTTGCTCTTCTCCCTCCTATCTTACTATAGATGTTATTAGTTGGTTTCCAGACTGTATTAGTCTTAGCATTTTCGGACAGTTTTTAGTAGATGCTCATGATTAGTGACACCCCGATGTCGGGCTTTTCTTTCTGCACTTTGTTATTCAGATTTATCTTATGATGTTTTATTAATTAATAGCTTGAAGTAACCTTTAAATTGAAATACCGGGTTGTTTTGGTAAGAGAGTCAGCTTGCCTAGTTCCACTATAGGCGCCATCACGACATGGTAGATTTGGGTCATGACAAGTTACCCTTGGAATAAAAGCCTAGGAGTGTTTGTTCCTAGGCCGGGGGAGGCACTCATACTCCCACCGCCTGTACACCCGAGCAGGTTGTTCAGGGACTAGAGACACCGGAGGCACCACCAGCCCAGCCGGTGCCCGGTTGCACCTGCTCAGGATTATGTGGTGCCTGTCATGCCTGATGACGAGCAGCGTAGGTTGGAGAGGTTTGGTAGACTTTAGCCTCTAACTTTCAGTGGTACAGAGGGCGAGGATGCCCAGGGTTTCTTGGACAATGGTCAGAGGATTCTTCATACGACAGGTATTCTGGAGACCAGTGGGGTCTCGTTCACTACCTTTCAGTTCTCTGGAGCTGCCTTTACTTGGTGGGAGGCTTATGAGAGGCGTAGGCCTGTCGGAGCAGCGCCCCTTACCTGACAGAAGTTCTCTGTTCTCTTTTTGGAGATTTACGTGCCGCAGTCTCGCAGAGAGGAGCTGCGCAGGCAGTTCGAGCAGTTGCATAAGGATGATATGACTGTGAAGCAGGATGAGATGAGGTTCTCTGAGTTAGCCCATCGTGCTATCTGGTTGGTTCCCACAGACAGGGAGAGGATCAAGAGGTTCATTGATGGCCTCTCATATCATTTGCAGATTCTTATTACCAGAGAGAGGGTATTTGGTGCTTCTTTTGAGGAGGTTGCTGACATTTCTCGGGACATAGATTCGATTCGCCATCAGGAGCGAGTAAAGAGGAAGGCCAAGAGTCCTGGAGGATCCGGTAGTTTTGGTGGTGCTCTTCATGGGGGTCAGTTTCAGTACGGCAGACGCCGTCCATTCGGACCTGCTCAATCAGCTTGCTCAGTTCACTGTGGGGCATCATCGAGCCATGGTTCTTATAGTTCTCATTAGGGCATTCATCACTTCGTGCCTTCCCAGCCCAGAGTTCCTCCCGTGCTCCATCAGTTCAGGGCTCCTCTATGCCAGGTTCTTCTACCAGTCATCCCAGTGCCAGGGGTTCCCTTCAGTCCCCGTCACCAGCACCAGGGGGTTGTTATGAGTGTGGGAAATTGGGGCATATGTGGAGGTAGTGTCCTCGTCGTCATGGGGGTCCGCCTCAGTAGAGGAGTCAGCCATCGACTTCAGCACCAGTTACTGCACCCCCCGCCCAGTCAGCTAGGGGTGGAGGACAGTCAGCTAGGGGTCGCCCTAGAGGGGGAGGTCGATCAGGTGGTAGTCAGGCCCATTTCTATGCACTCCCAACCAGACCAGATACGATTGCTTCAGATGTTGTGATTACATGTATTGTCTTAGTCTTCCACATAGATGCCTCTATATTATTTGATCCCGGTTCTACTTTTTCATATGTTTCATCATATTTTGCTCATTAATTGGATACGCCCCGCGAGTCTCTTGTTTCATCTGTTCGTGTATCTACTTCGGTGGATGATATTGTTGTTGTGGACTGCATATATCGGTCATGTGTGGTGACTATTGGGGGTTTGGAGACCCGAGTAGACCTCTTGTTGCTTAGTATGGTTGATTTTGATGTGATATTGGTTATGGATTGGTTGTCCCCGTGTCATGCTATTTTGGTTTGTCACGCTAAGACGGTGACGTTGCCTGTGCCGGGGGTGCCACAGATTGAGTGGCGAGGTTCGACGAATTATGTTCCCAGTAGGGTGATTTCATTCTTGAAGTCCCAGCGGATGGTTGGGAAGGGTTGTATTTCTTATTTGGCTTTTGTTCGGGATGTCAGTGCAAAGACTCCTTCCATTGATTCAGTTCCGGTAGTGAGGGACTTTCCGGATGTGTTTCCTGCAGACCTGTCGGGCATGTCACCGGACAGGAATATTGACTTCGGTATTGATTTGGTGCCGGGAACTCAGCCCATTTCTATTCCATCGTATTGTATGGCACCAACGGAGTTAAAGGAATTGAAGGAGCAGCTTCAGGAACTCTTTGATAAGGGTTTTATTTGGCTTAGTGTGTCACCTTGGGGTGCGCCTGTTCTATTTGTGAAGAAGAAGGACGGCATAATGAGAATGTGCATTTATTACAGGCAGTTGAACAAAGTCAAAATCAAGAACAAGTATCCTTTGCCTCGTATTGATGATTTATTTGACCAGCTTCAGGGAGCGAAAGTGTTCTCCAAGATTGATCTCTGGTCAGGGTATCACCAGCTGAAAATTAGGGACTCAGACATTCTTAAGACAGCTTTCAGGACCCGATATGGTCATTATAAGTTCTTTGTGATGTCTTTTGGTCTGACCAATGTCCCAGTAGCATTCATGCATTTGAGCAATGGCGTGTTTCGGTCTTATCTCGACTCGTTTGTTATTGTATTCATTGACGATATTCTGGTGTACTCGTGTAGTCAGGAAGAGCACGCTGAGCATTTGAGAGTTATATTACAGCGATTGAGGGAGGAGAAGCTTTTATGCAAAGTTCTCCAAGTGTGAGTTTTGGCTCTGTTCAGTGGCGTTCTTGGGGCATGTGGTGTCCAGTGAGGGTGTTCAGGTTGATCCAAAGAAGATAATGGCGGTCTAGAGTTGGCCCAGACCGTCCTCAGCCATAGAGATTCGTAGCATTCTTAGCTTGGCAGGTTATTACCGTCAGTTCGTTCAGGAATTTTCATCTATTGCATCACCCTTGACCAAATTGACCCAAAAGGGTGCTCCTTTCAGGTGGTCAGATGAGTGTGAGGTGAGCTTTCAGAAGCTCAAGGCTGCCTTGACTACAGCTCCAGTGTTTGTTTTGCCATCAGCTTCAAGTTCTTATACAGCATATTGTGATGCTTCTCGGGTTGGTATTGGGTGTGTGTTGATGCAGAAGGGTAAAGTGATTGCTTATGCTTCTCGTCAGTTGAAGCCCCATGAGAAGAACTACCATGTTCATGGTTTGGACTTGGCTGCCATTGTTCACGCGTAGAATATTTGGAGGCATTATCTCTATGGTGTGTCTTGTGAGGTGTTTACTCTTATTACTTACTGAGTTGGCGTACTCACATTACTCCCTGCACCTTGTGTGGCACTCCAGGGGTTGCTGGACTTGCTAGCGAGCGTTGATTTCATCTGTCGCAGATCTTTTGGAGTTAGCAAGGTAGCTGCATGGCGATCACAGCCTCGCTCTTCTCCCTCCTATCTTCCTATAGATGTTATTAGTTGGTTTCTAGACTGTATTAGTCTTAGCATTTTCGGACAATTTTTAGTAGATGCTCATGACTAGTGACACTCCAATGTCGGGCTTTTCTTTCCGCACTTTGTTATTCAGATGTATTTTATGAAGTTTTACTAATTAATAGCTTGAAATAACCTTTAAATTGAAATATCGGGTTGTTTTGGTAAGAGAGTCAGCTTGCCTGGTTCCACGATAGGCGCCATCACGACATGGTAGATTTGAGTCATGACAAGTTGCCCTTGGAATAAAAGCCTAGGAGTATTTGTTATATTTTCAATGAACAAATTAAGATTATATTTGGTCAATTTTATTATTAATTGATGGTAAAAGGTGAATCTCTTAATATGTGTGAAAACAACAAAAAAAATCAATTAAAGTGGAGCGGAGGAAGCAATATTAAGTAGTAGCTGTAATTTACTTGACTGTTTAATGCTAATATTGAAAAGCGAGTACCTATTATTAATCACTTCAATAGCAAAAGTAAAATTGAAAGAAAATAATGATTCTGTTAAATTTTTTAAAACACAAATATTTTGAAACATTTTTTTGGGCAAATTTTTTAAAACACAAAATTGGATAGAGAGAGTATCACTTTTTTTAATCACATCCAAAACAATATTCCTCAATTTCATGTTTTTAATACATTTCCTACCAACAAATGGTGGCATTTATTCAAACTCTATATAAGTGTTCAGCATCCAAATTCCCAAATTCATGAATTTAAGCTAAATTCTCAATTCTAGTTCATAATCTTGTTACACAGTGAAAGGAACTCAAATTCATAAATTTTGAGGTTAGAAATTGTCCAATTTGATGGACTTAAATTTAGTAATTTGGTCAAACTAGACCTTAATGAGTTATAATTCAATGGTTTTCTCTCAAAAGACAGCGCGAAACTTGAGATAGGTTGACTAATTTAGTAAATATAAAAGAACGATTAGACTAGTTGCGTAAACATGACTTTGCATAAGTTGTATAGACACGTTAAAAAATAGAGAACCAACAGATACTTGTAAGTCAAAACTCGATGAGCAAGGCGACAAGCCCCTAACAAAGGGAGTGGTCACATCGAGTATGTCCCCCCTTATTCACGACATGCTATAGCAACCCCAAGTTGCTAGGAGCGGGTCAAGATTTATCAAATCTGCTCAACGAGGAGCAGTACGGACATAGATGATATTAGACCCCTCTTTTCTTACCACTAGGGATGCTTAACGTCACTTTGTCAATTGGCACTACATGCCTTCTATCTTAGTGAACAATGTTCCACTGATTAGGCAGGGACAGGATTTTCGAACCACACAAGGATTTTCAGTTCAGCTGAGCTACACGAACTACTTTGAAATAATACTCCCTTCTTTTGCATGTACACAAACTTATTCAAAAGTTTTTCATCTGCACTTGTCAGTCAAAACTCGAAGCAGCCTGAGTTTTCTTGCAACTACTATGCATCAAAGAATCGCCCTACCGAACCCCACTGAAACTAACTGATGAAATACAAACTCCTGGAACTGTTTTTCCTGCATATTTAGACAGCATTGCAAATGGAAAAACTGCTCGGATACTCGAATCTGTTTCTTATCTCTGAACCTGAACTTGCATTTTCAACAAAGCTGTTGAACTTGGCATTAGGTCATCTTTGAATGTCACAGCTGAAACTTACTCATGTTCTGTTTATAATTTCAATTGCTCATGACAGATCCTCGAGGCTGGAAAAAGATATACTTGCTTCCTCTAGTAGATTTTTAGGCATTTTCCCAAATTGCAGAGAAACAGATTGCCTTTCATCGCTAGTGTATAAGAACAGCTTATCCGCAAGACACCTTTCACATGTCCTGAGGGAAGCAAACTGACATGTTGAGATTGCAGTTCTAAAACTCTTCAACGAATGAAAGGTAATACACTGAAAAACACCAGAAAAGGACGTAAGATAATAAAGACAGGAAAGAATCAAGGCACAGTATTCATTGCTTTAAAGAAGCCAAACAGAGAAATAAGTTTAATCAGAGGGAGGGCGACAAAGAGGTGAAAGTGAAAAATTGCAATAGTGTAGAATCCATCTTAAAGCATCATTCACAAGCCAGGAGAAACTTCCGCCGATCCATTCAACACTAGTCACAGGGTAATTAACTTATGGAATGAAATCCACCTACTAAAAGGCAGTTACAAATGGCAGTCTTTGGCTCTCTGATTAAATGCATCACTTCCTGGCCTGACGTTTCGAGCTTCTACTTAGATACCAACTAGTGAAGTATAAGTAGCATAGTCATGAACAAGCCCCATTTCACCATGTAGCTTATCATAATCATCAGGATTTCCATACTTGCAATGCCCATCCAATAGTATGTTATAGGTAATGTCATTTGGATTCAAACCAAGATTAAGCATGGCTTGTAATAACATTTCAGCATTTCTCATCTGTCCTTGTCCGCATAGACCATTTAAAAGCGCATTGTAAGTTATAAGATTAGGTGCATGTCCATTACTTTGCATCTGCCTTAGCAACTTAAAACCCATCTTAACATCTCCCTTCTTGCAAAAACCATCGATTACCATAGTATAAACAGGGTCATCAGGCTTTATATCAGCATTCAACATTTCCGTTAAAATCCTTTCTGCATCAACTACTCGCCTTTGCCGACATAAACCTGTAATAAGAGCTGTATATGCTACATCATCTAGTTCAATGTCATTATCAAACAATTTTCTTGATCTCAAATGCTCCATCTAAATCTCCCTCCGCACAACATCCATCAATAACCGTCGTGTATGTGATCTTATCAGGCTTAAAACCCTTTTCAATCATTACATGAATGAGCTTCCTCGCTTCCCCTAAATCCCCACTCTTACAAAGTCCATTGACAAGTGTATTATATGTAATCAAACCTTTTACACTCATCTCATTAAACAACTACTCGCATCGCTCATCCAAAAGTTCTTGCAAAGCCCGTTAATCAGAGCACTATACGTATAAACATCGGGCAAAATTCCTCTTTCCTCCATTTCTCTTTTTAACCTAGACCCTGCATCCATATCACCTAATCTCCAATACCCATTTATCAAAATATTGAAACTAACAACACTAGGTCTCAAATTCCTCTTCCAAATCTCCGTAAACACCGACCGTGCTTCCACCATTTTACCTTCCTTACACAACTTACTCATCAAAACATTAAAAAAATACAATCTTGGAGGATACCGGTATTCTAAAATCTCCTTATAAAAATCAAAAGCTACCATTGGTGAATTAAGCTTCATTAAATATTCAAGAACCTTAGTACAACCTTGAAATGGGAACCTAATTTTATGTTTTTGGATAAGCCTAAAGCACTGAATAGCATCAGAAACAAACCCCAAATCCAAATAAGCATCAATAAGTCCATTTCAAACATTTATAAAAGATGTAAAGTCGGTACCTTTAGCTTTCAAGATTGCTTGAAAAACAGTAAAGGCAGAGTCTTTACCTCTTCTCGAAACAATAGTGTGGATAAAAGAGTAAGCTTCTGAATTCATTTTGTGAGTGTAAAGAAAAAGGGCCATAGTGCAATAAGTGTGAAGTGTGTGGCAATATTTTGAATTGTGAGAAGTTGAAGAAAGCCATGTATAGAAAGGGAGGAGAGAAGAACGAGGATTAAGCACATTTCGGATTCGGATTTAGCACATTTCGGATTCGGATTTCGAATTTTAGATTATACAAAATGCAATCCGAATCCGATCCGAATTAATATCGGATCAGAACGAAGTTTAAAGTTTTGATCGGATCAATATTTCGGATTTCGGATCGAATTATACGTATTATTAAGGCAATTCTAATCTAATCGGCTAATGCATCTGTCTTATCTGCTTCTTCTATGTTATGTGATAATATAAATATCTCTTTGCTTTTCATCTCTTTTATCAACATTGCATCTCTAAGAAAATATTTCTCTGGAGGTTCGAGTTGTTATGCCTCAAAGTTGCAAACTCATACGTATATTTTCTGTTACATCCCATACATTAATATTAGGATGAGCCGTAGTAATCCATATGGGCTTAAAGGGATTAAGACCATTCATGAGGTTATAACGGACTTGTGACTATGTTATTGTAAAATTCCGTAAGTTTAACAACCTTGATACCATTACATTTGATATGGTATTTTGAGTGGAACATTTTTGTAAAAGAAGGTTTGAAAAATATGATTTTATATAGTTATTAATATTATCACTTTCGAATATACCCAAAATATGAGAAAGTTTATGAGATTTTCTTTATTGTAAAGATAGAGATTATTTTCTCACAAGAAAAGAAGATTATCTTTTTACCATTTTAAGAATTAAGTGTACGAAAATTTGTACTCTCTATATAATATTAGAGTTGAGAAAATATATGTATTTTTACATGGATCTTTTAATAAAATAATAGTGTATGTATTAATTTTATATGGTACCATGATTTATTAATATTTTAATAGTAGTACTTTATGATGAGGACATGACTATTTTTAAGGTTATAAGTATTTAGCTATTTCAAACAAGTGATAAGTAAATTCGTGAATGTGAGAGGGTAACCGAATCGAAGAAAATGAGTTTCGCCGAAGTTTGACATTTGGAGATGAAATAAGGTCCAAGGTATAATACCTCGTATTTACGGATTAGTGATATACCACATGATCATGATAGTAAAATATATTATAGTAAGGCATATGTCACGACCCCAAACTAACTATGTCGTGATGGCGCCTATCGTGATACTAGGCAAGCCGACACAATTACCAAAACACATCGATATTTCATTTTAAAAGATAATTCAAAGTTGTTCACGATAGAACCTTCATAAAAGAGTTCAACTCAAAATAAAAGTGCGAAAAAGTTAGCCTTACATCGGGGTGTCACTGAGTCATGAGCAACTACTACAACCATATGATAACAACAAGACTAACATAGTCTGGAAAAAAACAAAATACAACTAATAGGAAGATAAGGAAGAAGAAAAATAGGGATGCGATCGCCAGACAGCTACCTTGCTATCTCCGATGATCCATGATTGGATAAATCAACAACCGCTACCGTGTCCAGAAATGCCTGGATCTGCACACAAGGTGCAAGGAGTAACGTGAGTATGCCAACTCAGTAAGTAACAACAGTAAATAAGGACTGAGAAGTAGTGAGGATCTAAATGCAAGTATAGTTCATATCACAAGATTCAGTAAAGTAGGACAAGCCTTAAAACCAGACTTTAAAATCAAATCAACTTGTTTAAACCAAGTTCAGGTAAAATCATTTAAAATATCTTTCATTAGTTCTCAAACAAGGACTCAAAGAAGCTATGAGCACAAAAGATGATATCATATACCGCCCCTCGGGAAAAACATCACTCACTACTCCCAATCACTCCAACCTCCCAATCACTCATGCCTCCCAATCACTCAACATTCAACACTCGGCACTCGACACTCACACTCAGTAGGTACCTGCGCTCACTAGGGGTGTGTATAGACTCCGGAGGGGATCCTTCAGCCCAAGCGCTATATCAATGCCCATCATGGCAAAAATTGAAACATGATGTGCCGTGCAGCCCGATCCCATAAATTTCCTCACAAATCAGGCCCTCGGCCTCACTCAGTCATAAATCTCTCCAGTATCTCGGGCTCTGAGAAATCAAAGTAATCAGCCCAAACAACAATTATATGATGCGTCAGATAGAGTAACAGAGACTGAGCTTTGATGTAAATATGCATAAACATGACTGAGTAAATATTTCCAACCAAAACAGTGAGAGGACAGCAAGAAAAGACCTCTAAGGGTCCAAACAATACTGGCATAAGGCCAAGACATGGCATCTAGCATGATTTACAATAAATCTTTCTAAACATATAAAGGAGCATATAGGTACAATAGGATATTCAACTTTACAGTTGCTATGGGACGGACCAAGTCACAATCCCCAACGGTGCACGCCCACACCTAGCATGTGCGTCACCTCCAAATAGTCACATGACACAAAATTCGGGGTTTCTTACCCTCAAGACTAGATTTACAACTAATACTTACCTCAAGCCGAGCAAATCTCAACTCCACGATGCTCTTGCCCCTCGATTTGACCTCCAAATGCTCCGGATCTAATCATAACCAGTACAATACCATAAATATACGCTCAAGGAATGAATACCACAAGAAAAACTACCAAATTAGACTCAAAACCCGAATTGGCTCAAACCCGGCACGTAGGACCACGTCTTGAAATCTGACAAAAGTCACAAAACTTGAAAGCCCATTCACTAACAAGTCTAACCATACGGAATTTATCAAAATCTGACATCATTTGGTCCCTCAAATTCTCATTTTACACTCTCTAAAATCCCAAGCCCTAACCCTCTATTTTCACTCCCAAATTCCACTAATTAGATGATAAAACAACGGGAAAACACCATAGTTAGGAGTATTAGAGCTCATGCAACTTACCTCACTGAAAACCCCTTGAATCCCCTTCAAAATCACTCCAAAATCTCCAAGGATCGACTTGAAAATGGTGGAAATGAACAAAAGTTTCGTGAAGTCTTCTATTTATAGTTTCTGCCCAGGCTTTTCGCACTTGCGGCTCAGAATGCGCACCTCCGGTGCCGCATTTGCGCAAAAACCTCCGCATTTGTGTAAATTCACTTAAATCTCCAACTCCGCACCTGCGCTCCCTATCCACATCTGCGACCTCGCAGGTGCGGAAAAGACCTCGCACCTGGGTTACTGCCTGACTTCTTCTCTTTAGCTTCTGCAGGCAACTACCCGCTTCTACGGGATCGCAAATATGCACACCCACTCGCACCTACGATTCACCTCAGTCTAACACACTCCCGCACCTGCGTTAGTCCCACTGCACCTGCAGCCATACCCTCGCAGGTGCAATTACACCAGCAACAACCAACTTCAGCAGTTCTCCAAACTTCAAACTTGATCCGTTAACCTTCCGAAACACACCCGAGGCCCTTGGGGCCTCAACCAAACATGCCAACAAGTAATATAACCCCATACGAACTTAGTTGAACCTTCGAATCACTCAAAACAACATCAAAATACCAAATTACCCTCAGATTCAAGCCTAAAAACTTCTAAACTATCAAATTCCGCAAACGACGCCGAAACCTACCAAGCCACGTCTAAATGACCTCAATTTTACCCACACGTCAATAATGACACCACGAAGCTACTCCAACTTTCGGAAATCCATTCCGACCCCGATATCAAATCTTTCAATGCCGACCAAAATCTCCAAATTTCCAACTTTCGTCAATTCAAGCCTAATTCTACTACAGACCTCCAAATTACATTCCGGACGCGCTCCTAAGTCTGAAATTACCTAATGGAGCTAACAGAATCATAAAAATTCAAATCTGAGATCGTTTACGCATAAGTCAACATCCGATTGACTTTTCCAACTTAAGCTTATCCGAAAGAGACTAAGTGTCTCAATTCACTCCGGACCGGAACCAACTAACCCGGTATAACACAATATAGCTGAATAACATAAAAAGAAGCAGAAATGGGGGAAATGGGGCTATAAATCTCGAAATGACCGGCTGGGTCGTTACATCCCCCCACCTCCCGAAACAAACATTCATCCTCGAACGGGTCTAGAAACATACTTGGAGTCTCAAATAGGTGTGGACATCTGCTCCGCATCTCCCACTCGCTCTCCCAAGTGGCCTCCTCCACATGCTAATCTCTCCACTGCACCTTCACTGAAGCTATATCCTTTAACCTTAACTTTCGAACATGCCGATCCAAAAATGGCCACCGGTTCCACATGAAAAGTCATATCACCCTCCAACTGAACCGTGCTAAAGTCCAAAACATGGGATGGATCGCCAACATACTTCCAAAGCATGGAAACATAAAATACCGGATTCACACTAGACAAACTGGGTGGCAAGGCAAGCTTGTAAGCCACCTCCCCTATCCTCTGAACAACCTCAAAAGGCCCAATGAAGCGGGGGCTCAACTTTTCCCTCCTCCCAAACCTCATAACACCCCTCATGTGTGATACCTTTAGCAAAACCTTCTCCCCAACCATAAAAGACATATCACGGACCTTCCTGTCCGCATAGCTCTTCTTCCTAGACTGCTCCATGTGAAGTCGCTCTTGAATCAATTTCACCTTATCGAATGCATCCTAGACCAAGTCTGTACCCAAGAGCCTAGCCTACCCGGCTCAAACCATCCTACCGGATATCTACACCTCCTCCAATATAAGGCCACCTATGGAGCCATCTAACTATTCGACTGATAACTGTTGTTATATGCAAACTCCGCGAGCGGCAAAAACTAGTTCCATGAACCCCCAAAGTCAATGACACAAGCGCGCAACATGTCCTCCAATATCTGAATAATGCGCTCGGACTGTTCGTCCTTCTGAGGGTAAAAAGATGTGCTCAACTCAACCTGAGTACTCAATTCTCGCTGCACAACCCTCCAAAATGGTGATGTAAAATGAGTACCTCTATTTGAAATGTTGGAAACTGGGACACCATGCAGGCGAACAATCTCTCGAATGTAAATCTCAGCCAACCGCTCAGAAGTGTAAGTAGTACCAACTAGAATGAAGTGCGCGGATGATGTGAGACTAAATTGCATAGTTTAACATGTGATATACCTTACATTTTATGCGCATTAA
>ML408052.1:0-17939 GCA_005239525.1 Nicotiana knightiana | reverse complement strand
ACTTAGGACCCTCGGGACGCGATATCCGCCCCAGGTTCGAAAACACTAGGTCGGACTATAGACCACAAGGAAGAGACGTAGTCTCATCCTCGTCTAGATCCAGAAAGGATCAAGATGAACGACCTAGAGGTAGTGCTCAAATTGGGGATCATACCTTTAATGTAAGTACTACTGAACTTGTCTCAATATTGAGGAACATGGGAGACAAGGTTAAGTGGCCCAAAGAGATGCGGTCAAATCAAAGTAGAAGAAACCCATATCACTGGTGTGAATTTCACAACGATCATGGGCACAAAACTACGGATTGCAGATTTTTACAAGGTGAAGTAGAAAATTTGTTAAAACAAGGCTATTTAAAAAAATTGTTTAGTGATAAAGGTAAGCATGCATATATGAGGAACATGCAGGAGCCCCCAAAGCCTCCTTCTCCAAAATTAACCGTTAACGTAATACACGGGGGTGAAGAAGTAAATGGAGTGATTTGCAAAAGAACCACGAAGTTCACAATTACACATGGGAAGTGGGCTCGTGGAGAAGACGATATAACCTTCGATGATGCAGATATCAGCGGATTAATACTTCCGCACAACGGTGCTCTGGTAATATCTTTACTTATTCATGACACTAACGTAAAAAGAGTGTTGACTGATCCAGGCAGTTCAGTCAATATCATTTTGCTAAGAGTTGTGGAAGAAATGCTACTGGGGAATCAAGTAATCCTAAAAGCACGAGCCATATCAGGGTTTGATAACTCAACGGTTATAACAAAAGGAGAAATTGAGCTTAGCACTTATGTTGAGGGATTGATCAAAAGTGCCAGGTTCCAAGTCATAGATACTGATATGGCTTATAACGTGATCATTGGAAGGCCATGGATCCACGACATGAAAGCAATACCCTCCACGTTGCATCAGGTAATTAATTTTCCCTCTGAATGGGGGATTCAACAAATCAAAGGAGACCAGTATACCGCAAGAAATATAAACTCTGTGGTACACTACAACAAGAAAATATAGGTGGAAGAATTACGAGATAAGGGAATCTCCCAAGCAGGTAACACATCCCAAATAAGAATGGAAGAAATTACTACCCAAATAGGTACGGAAGGTATTATTGCTGAAACAGGTATGAAAGAAAATACTTATGAGAAGGAAAATCAAGTTACCACGGAAGGTATACTATACCACATAGAAATAGATTCCAGACCGGACGTCATTCATGAACCGGAGGAAGATGAGCACATCAAAATAACTACGGTAGAGCTCGAAGCTGTTCCATTATCCGAACAAAAGCCTGAGCAGAAAGTGTATATATGCACGAGGCTAGACTCCGCTCGAAGAGGTAAGTTGATTGATTATTTAAAGGCTAACAGAGACTGCTTTGCGTGGTCCCAATCAGATATGACAGGTATTCCACCAGAAGTGATGACTCATAAACTAAATGAAGACATATCCTTCGTACATGTTAAGCAGAAGAAAAGAAAGCAATGACCATTCAAGAACCAAGTGATTGACGAAGAGGTACAGAAACTCTTGAAGATTGGTTTGATACAAGAGGTAACGTACCCTAACTGGTTAGCAAACACCGTGGTAGTACCTAAAAAAAATGGCAAGTGGAGAGTGCGTATATTATACTGACTTAAGCAAAGCATGCCCCAAAGATTCATTCCCATTGCCTCATATAGATCAAATGATTGATGCCACCGCAGGTCATGAACTATTAAGCTTTCTAGATGCATATTCTGGTTATAATCAGATTAAAATGGATCCTTTAGACGAGGAAAAAACCTCCTTTATCACGAACAGGGGGACTTATTGTTATAAAGTCATGCCTTTTGGCCTAAAAAACGCTGGAGCCACCTATCAAAGGTTAGTGACCAAGATGTTCCAAGAACATCTGGGAAAAATGATGGAGGTTTACATTGATGAAATGTTGGTAAAATCAACACAAGCACAAAACCATTTCCAGCACCTCTCTACTGCTTTTGATATTTTACGCATGTATAATATGAAGTTAAATCCAGAGAAATGCGTTTTTGGAGTGCAATCAGGCAAATTTTTGGGTTTCTTTGTATCAAACAGAGGAATAGAGGTAAATCCTACTCAAATTAAAGTCATAGAGGAAATACCTGATATTTTAACAAATAAAAAGGAAGTTCAAAGACTGACAGGGAGAATAGTAGCTTTGGGTAGGTTTATTTCTTAATATTCCGAAAAAAGTTTTAAATTCTTCTCAATTCTCAAAAGCAGAATCAGTTCAAATAGACTGAAAAATGTCAGCAAGCCCTCAAGAATATGAAGATTTATCTATCGAAACCGCCACTGCTTTCAAAGCCAAAAGAAGGGGAAAGATTGTACATCTACTTGGCTGTCTCAGAAATTGTTGCAGTATTGGTAAGAGAAGAAAAAGGTAAACAATCACCTGTTTATTATGTAAGTAAAACTTTGCTAGATGTTGAGACTAGATATCCACATCTGGAAAAGTTAGCATTAACTTTAACAATGGCATCTAGAAAATTACGACCCTATTTTCAATGCCACCCAATCACCGTTGTGACCTCATATCCTTTAAGAAATATTCTGCATAAACAGGAATTGTCAGGAAGATTAGCCAAGTGGGCCATAGAATTAAGTGAGCATGAAATAATCTATCAGCCTAGGACTGCAATTAAGTCTCAAATACTAGCTGATTTTGTTGTTGACTTTAGTAATAGCATTGTATCTGAAGTAGAAAAAGAGTTACAACTCTTTAACGGTGTTAATCCAGGCCTATGGACCTTGTTCACCGATGGTTCTTCAAATATAAAAGGCGCCGGCTTAGGCATAGTCTTGATATCACTCACGGGTGAAAAGACATGACAAGCTATAAAGTGTTATCCTATCACCAACAATGAAGCAGAGTACGAAGCTGTTATTGCGGGGCTTGAACTCACACGGGAGCTCTTAATCGAGCAAATTGTGATCAACATCGACTCCCAACTAGTAGTAAATCAGATACAAGGGACTTACATCGCTCGAGAGACTAGAATGCAACAGTATCTTGAAAAAGCACGAGAGCTCGTGAGACAATTCAAAACATGGAAGGTAGTGCAAATACCTAAAGAGGAAAATGCAGAAGCAGATGCTCTAGCTAACCTCGCAGTAGTCATGAAAGTAACGAATAAAGATAATACAATTGACGTTCAACTATTTCATTCAATAATAGACCAGGATAGGAATGAGGTAACTTTCAACAACCTAACATGGGACTGGAGAAATGAAATTCTTAATTTTGTGCAGAATGGCACCATACCTTAAGATAGGAAAACAGCTCAAGCACTTCACCGCAAAGTTGCACGGTACTGCCTTATTCACAACTCACTTTATCGTAAGATGTTCGGAGGACCCCTAGCTAAATGCCTCGGACCTAACCAAACGGAATTTGTGATGAAAGAAGTCCACGAAGGACACTGTGGAAATCACTCAGGGGCGAGATCCTTAGTGAAAACACTAATCAGAGCCGGATACTATTGGCCTAAGATGGAAGAAGAAGCCGAGAATTTCGTATCCAAATGTGACAGATGCCAAAGATTTTCCAATAACATGCATCGACCAGCGGAATTATTACATCCAATAATATCCCCATGGACTTTCATGAAATGGGGTATGGACATAGTAGGACCTCTTCCCACGGCTAAAGGACAGGTATGATTTTTACTCGTACTAACTTACTATTTTACAAAATGGGTAGAGGAAGAAGCGTTTAAACAAGTGCGAGAAAAGGAAGTTAAAATCTTCTTATGGTGAAATATAATATGCCGCTTTGGAATACTGAAGAAGATCGTGTGTGATAATGGCCCACAATTCATAGGCTCGCAAATCACAGAATTCTTCAAAAGTTGGCAAATCAAGCGGATCACTTCAACGCCGTACCACCCCGTGGCTAATGGTCAATCTGAGTCAACGAATAAGGTCATCATCAACAATCTAAAAAAGCGGCTGGATAAAGCCAAAGGAAACTGGCCTGATGAGTTACCAGCAGTACTATGGGCATACAGAACAACTTCAAAAATAGCCACGGGAGAAACTCCGTTCGCACTTGTTTATGGATCAGAAGCCTTAATACCAGTGGAGATTAGCGAACCAAGCATAAGGTTCTCAACAACAATGGAAGGTAAACGACGATGAATTAAGGACCAACCTGGACCTGCTCGAATCACGGAGAGAAGCAGCATTAATACGGATGGCAGCTCAAAAACAAACATTAGGGCGTTATTACAAACGTAAAGCTCATCTCAGATACTTTAAGATTGGAGACTTCGTCCTCAAAAAAGTCTTTCAATCAACGAAAGAAGCAGGTGCAGGAAAGCTAAATCTAAACTGGGAAGGACCTTACAAAATATGAGGCATAACTGGGAAAGGTGCTTATGAGTTGGAAGCTATGGACGATAGAGTTCTACCAACAAGCTGGAACGCCATCCATCTAAAGAAGTATTACTTCTAAAAAAAAAATAATACCCACCGTCAAGTATCACACGTTCGATTTTATTTTGAAAATTTAAAAATTTTACTAACTTTTTTAGATGATAGGCACAAAGCTAACCCATCACCAGATGATGATATTAGACCTGCAAAGACGCGAGGAAATAACACAATTCCCGGTCTAGGGTTACACTTTCTGATGGACGTTTTAAAAGGGTTAAGCAGTCATCATCTAAAAAACTATATACCTTCGAGTCCGGAATGTTTTTCCTTTTCAGGAAAAGGACCACAAGGAAGGAATAATTAAGTGCTCGAGATTTCATTCTTCAAAGCTCAAACACCTGGGGGAATATACAGTATGGAAGGCTAAGACGAAGCAAAGAAGACTATCAGAAAGTCAAAAGCTCGAGCCTGAAGACCCATCTACCCAACGAGACAAGTGACACGAGCAGAATCGAAAGAAATCAAAAGAGCCATCCAAATACAAAGCCTAATGCAAAAAGCAAAAACCTTCGAACATATTCAGGTTGAAAGGCAAAATGTTAGTCACGAGAAAGAAAGGTACATCTTTATACTTATTCAAAATTGTTGTAACAAAACCAGTTAGGGGTAAAAGATCATCATCAATGTACTCATTCAAAAAACTGTTCTCAAATAAAACAGTTATGGATGAAAGATCTAAATCCTTGTATTTGTTCAAGAAACTGTTATCAAATAAAAACAGTTATGAATAAGAAAACATTTCCCTCGTACTTATTAGAAAACTGTTTCCAAAATAGCTGCGGGTAAAAATCCCAATCTTTATAAAAACCGTTACTAGTGAAAAAAATAGTTGTTTCCTTGTATTAATATTGAAAAACTGTTACCTATGAAAAACAGTTATGAAATACAAGAGATAAACAAAAACAGTTGCAAACATGAGTTTTAGACGATAACCAAACACATGTAAAATGTCATGGAAGTTCAAACAAAAAACTTTCCTTGGAAACATTCTTAAACATGTGTAAAATTCCTATCACTCTATTGCATTATCATGAAGTTGAGACGTCTTCATCATGTCAATTATAAAGGGCCCTCTTCCATAAATTATGCCTATTACAAAAAGGCACACGTTTAATATGACACCGTGCATATTATAAAAAAGGGTACGAGTAGTCTAAAGCATTCCACATGCAAAACTCGAAGGTAAAACTAAAACCTTGAAAAATGAAGCATGCAAAAGACTTAAAGAGTGAAACAGAAACTCAACAAAATTCGAACCAACATTTACATATTAAAACGGCTAAAACTAAGTATTAACTTATACTTAGCCGTATAAAATTTTTATATATATACATTGTGGTGCCCCTAAGTTGTCATTTGTGGACTTAAAGAAAATCCAAATTTACCCCCGATGAAACTGGGGGTAACCACCAATTGATACAAAGAAAAAAAAAGGGATAAACCAACTAGATCTTTTCAAGAGAGGGGTTGACTTCAGTGGCAGAAGGAGCGAGAGCAACTGGGGATGAAGAGGCATGAGCGGCTGGAATCCGCAGCTTCATGGGTGGCCCTTAATGTAACAATCGACTCCTCTAAAGTTTGAGCTTTGTCTAAAGCCCTCCGAAGATCTTCTTGAGTACGAGTGAGTGATTGCACGAGCTCGCCTGAGTATTCTTCCTTCTGCCCTAGCAAGTTCTTCAAGTCTATAATCTCTTCTGAGGCACGGGACACCTGCTCCGTGAACGAAGACTCCAGAACACTCTTATCTTTATCAGCTTGACTCCAAGAAGCCCGCTCCACTGCTAGTTCTGCTGCCATAAGTCTCATCTGCCGCTTCAAGGTACTTCTTTCCTCTTCTAAAGCATCTATCTCAATTCTTAGGCTATCATACTGTGCTCTCTAATTATCAACTTCTACCTGCAACTCTCTTATCTCTTGGTCTGTGTTTGAAATCCTCTTCATAAGCTCCATGCCTATAAGGTTAATCTACAAGAAATAAACCAATCAGATATGGTAAATTTCATATACGAGAGTGAAAGAGGATAACTTACACCATACCTTCAAAGAGGTATGCACAATCTCATTGGCCCATGTAAGAGCAATGTGGCTAGCTAGCTTTGCCTTCTCAGTGGGACCTATCAAAGGCTTGAGCCATACTTCAGGCTCACCGGTCTTCTTGAAAAAGTTTCCTCAGCTGGAACCTCAATTACCACCTGCCGCATCTCTCTGCTGGAAGACCCTACTTTCCTAATGGAAGGCATGGAAGAAGGCAGAGATGGAACAGCAACAGGCACGGAAGGTTGAGGAGCTGGAGAAGCCACGGGCAAAGAAGCAGGCACGAAAAGTTGAAGGGTTAACGAAGTTACAGGCAAAGCAGCAGCAGAAGTTGATATAGCCAAAGGAATAGACGAAACATCTTCTCTCAAAGAAGCAGGAAAGACAGGAGCCAAAGGGACGTCATCAGGAGCAAGATCAATACCATCATGAATAGGGGAATGTGAAACATCATCAAAGACAGGGGGCTCAATCACAGAGATGGAAGGCAAGGTTGAGGCAGTAGGCTCATCATCTAAAACCATTCGCTTTCTCTGTGGTCTGTGCACTAAAGCACCCTCTTCCTCTTCTTCTACAGAATGAGATTCATTAATATTCCTCTTCGAGAAAGATGAACCAACAATAATTTCCTGGGCATGATCCAAGGACATCTTCGGGATAGAAGAAGCAGACACCCCACGAGCAGAGAACCCTAAAAAGGGAAAAAAGTTAAACGACAAAAAAAAAAGACTCGAGTAAGAAAAGAAGCAAGAACAAGAGCTTCACTTACCGTGGGTCTTTACTTGCCAACCATACCTCCCAACGAGGTATTTCCAAGATCTTTCTTCTGAAGGAGCAACAGATAACAATTTTTCTACCCAATCACGAATACCGGAGACATTCTCAACAGTATTCATGATTGCTGAGGAGGAAAAAACCCAGATACGGTGTTAAATAAAACATCTCAAGTCAAAACAAGAAGAAGTAAGAGTGAGCATAAGCATACTCACGTGCGCGATTCCACTTCTCAAGGAAGGGAAGATTTTATTCACCCACTAAACCAGTAGTAAGTACAGCAACATACCGGAGGTACCAGCCCCTATCCTTATCGTCTCCAGGGGTTACCAGCACTCTTTTGCTTCTAGCAGTCAGAGTAAAAACCCCTTCACGAAATAAGGTAGGAGAGTAGAGGTGAATAAGATGGTTGAAGGTAAAAGGAACCGAGGCTAAAGAAGCCAAACTCCTAAGACATGCGACAACTCGCCACACAAGCGGGCCAACTTGTCCTAAGCAGATATTGAAAAAACGGCAAAACTCAATTATAACTGGGTCAATGGGGGGTCTAAACCCTAAAGTGAAAGGATACGTATAAACAAAAGAATATCCCGTCTTGTAAGACGTTATTCTTTGATTACTATTCGGAATATAGACAGGAAAGTCAGACTTCCAAAAGCACTCCCTACGAACAAGGGAAATCTGACCCTCAGTTATAAGGGTTGGATATCTTTCGACACTATCAAGAGAAGAAGATTGATCTACAAGAACTTGACTATCCCTAGCAAAAACAAACTCAGCAGGGACAATTTCATCGACTCCAGGTTCACGAAGGCGTTCGCCTCTACCTCTAGACAATGACAAAGAAACCCTAAATCTTGGGGAAACTGGAGATCTAGTGGAAGGAGGAGGAACTATCTGAGAAGAAGAACAGCCCCTCGAAGGAGTGGATCCTAGACTTCTAAGTCTACCACCCCTCCGACTCCTAGTTGGAGCAGAAGAAGGCGCTAAACTTTCAATATCTATTACTCTTTGAGGTTGGTTTGAAGAAGACATGTTTACAAAGGCAAAGAAGAAAGTTCTTGAAAAAGTTAGAAAAGTGTTTCGTGGAAGCAAAGAAAAGAAAACATGTATTTATACTTGAAGACAACCGTCAAACATGAAGAAAAAGGAAAATAATGATGAAAAGTCATAATTGAAGATGTCACTTCGGGACTGTCACAGCAGCAAAAAGCCCTAAAAGGCGCTGAGTAAATGCAGAACCAATCGGAAAAGGACACGTGGTATGAGCACTAAATGGAAGTGACAAACGACGCCTATGGTGCAGAGAAGGATACAATGATTCAAGGAAAAGCGGTGGCAAAATATTCCCGCCATAAATGAATATCCACTTACCAAATATTAATCGTTAAATAAATGGTAAATGGGGGGACTATCTGTATTGGTAAAAAAGAGTTTCATACGTAAGCTAGCTTTTGAAAACTCAGCCAGTCACGTGGACACAGGAAAACGCGACAGCTGGACGTGACTCCTTGAAGAGATACGGTACAAAGAGGCACTGTTCAGTAAACCCACAAAATTATCAGCCACGAGAAACTCAACTTGATCAAAACGGGAGAGAGGCACGGTCAGAATGAATCTAGACAAATCTACGAGCAGATTCAAGGACCCACAATTGACTACTCGAACGTTATGTAACTGACCCCCCAATTACCGTTATACTTTGTAACGCCTCGTTAATGTCATAATTAGTCATTAATGAGTGACCATAGCAAGAGTCGTATGTTTTAAGAATCTCCTATATAAGGGAGAGGAATACAACTTGTAAAGGCATCTGATTCTCGAATACAATCAACTCGATATTTTTGCAATATTGTCTATTATTCATTTTTCCCCATTATCTTGATTATCAGTAACCCGTATTCATCTTAAAAATAAGATTTAGTCAAAGGTTCTAATTCTTTGGTTAAACAGAATCACCTCATCATATAGAAACCTTTTACTTACCTCAATTCAAGAGAACAATAACAACACTCAAGTGAATTCTCACAATCACCCAACATGTAAATCCTTAAGTAGTGGTCTGAACCACCATAAACCTTCCAGGGTCCGCCTACACCTGACAGGCCATAGCACTCGAATGCTCCCACATGAAATCTATTACGCTGGCCGACAAGCCCCGCACATACCGGCCCAAACCACATGCATAATTTAATCACACTGATGAAACTGATCATTGCCATACATGTGCCATTTCAACCATGTCTAACCAATCCATCTTCTCTCTAATTATCCTTAATTGCCTCAAAAATAATAGTAACCCCATTCAACTCATAACAAACTCAATCCTCACTCATCCGAGTGACCTTGATTCACGAGACCATGTTGTCTCAATATCACAACCCGTCTCGTACCCCTCTGATAATCTTCCTACACCTCGGAGTTTACTTCTCTCACTCTCCCAATACTATTGTGCATGCTGAAAAATATCATAGAACACCCCAACCATCTTCCCTTTTCTCAGAAATTATACTGCAAAAGCTCGACTCTTAATCATACTGCTGCCTGAAACCCTTAAACTCCGCATTCTTAACTTTTGAATTCACTAGGACCTCTATTGAGAGTCACCCACTCTGCCTGGCCCCGAATACAATCAAATCCAAGGCTCTTCTAGCACATGAACACCCTTTTCAATGAAGCACGTGACTGAGTCACTACCCTACAGCTCGCCCATGCCTTAAGCATAAATTCTGAATCTCCCAAAACCTAACCCTGGTCCAATAGGACCAACTTGTGCACATATTTATCAAATCCCATGCACAATTACCATTCCACCCCTTTCCCTTAGCTGTACTAACTTGCCAATATGCCGATAATCCGCAACTCTATGAGAAGATAATCCTACAACCCAACTGCAGGCGGTGGGACTCCCCCACTTAGCCCGAAGCTACTCCTTGCACCACTCTAGACCCTGTTGAGATCCTTTCTCCTTTGTTAACATGATCCTGCTCGACCAATTCGCCAAATTCTTCAGAATTCTCCTGTCAGCATTCCCTAAATACTCAGATTTTGTAGCATCATTCGCCCATTCTTCCCCCTACCGAATAGCCACTATAATCCCTCACAGAAACTTGCCAACCACACAACCGCTAACCTACTCACAGGAGACAACCCACCCGTGTAAATCACCAACTGAAACCTTCCAACGACGTTGTACTGCACCATCTCGATGACATCAATACTCCATCCTAAGCATGTTCTCATTCACCAACTTTACCAGTCCGTTTGCTTCTCATGGACATCTACTAAATGCGCTACAACATCCTCTATTTCACCACTATGTTGCCGCTCTCCCACTTTGGTTAACCTGATTCCTTTAAGAACCACCTGACTTCCTTCATCGTATGCTTCCCAATTCAACATCATTCTCTGTAGCTCTTAAACCAGCAGGTCACCACGACTTCAAACTCTCTGAGGATCATCTTTCTCGAGTTGCCTTCATCATTAATTCTTATCCAATACTGAACCACCGCACCTCACGGTCTCTGCCAACCGCATTCTTCAATACTTCTTCACAATACTCTGACCCCGAGCAACCGAAGAAACCATGGCACCGACAAATTTAACACATTCCATTCGATCAATGACGACGATATCACATCACAGGTGAATATCCCACCTTACTTGAAAACACCAAGTCTTACTACTTTATCAATCCAAAACCTGACCATTTATAATCCAAATGCCTTTCATCTGCCGGAACTAAAATACTGAAATCTCGAAATCACACTCTGAGAAGACCTCCCTTCAAGTCATCCATTGCTCCTACATATGGGCAAGCATCCTACCATCACACTCACATCGTGCGATAACCAATCGTAAACATTATCACTACTTGTGCATAGCATCAAGACTCTCAGAAACACAACTACTGAGCTGGAACAACATAATATCCTTCTGCAGCGCAACAAAAACAGCCCAAAACAACTATGTATGGAAAACATCACGCACCATATTTGTACCACCATTGCAATTCCTCAAATTCCCGATTTATAGAAAGTGCTTCGCGACGTATAATATTGAGTAGGAAGAAACATAGGCACAAGCCTTAAGGGAATCAAATAGCACGATAAGGAATCAAGAAGGGAAGTACTCCTAATAGCCCTGTAGCCTCTCAAAGATAAGTACAGACGTCTCCGTACCGATCCGCAAGACTCTACTAGACTTGATCATGACTCGTGAAACCTAAGGGAACCTAGTGCTCTGATACCATGTTGTCACGACCCAAAATCCATAAGGTCGTGATGGTACCGGATACCACTGTCAGGCAAGCCAATCATTAAATGGTTAAGTAAAATTTCTTGTTTTAGCATTTTTTTTTTTTTGAAATCATTACCTTTTACTTAACACGTAATATCTAAATAAAATCCATTAAGTAGAAATAACAGTCTAATATTCCATTTTGATAAAATACACCCCAAACACATCCCAGAACCCGGTGACACAAGTACATGAGCAATTTCTAAGAATTTATACAATTATTACAAAGCTTGTCCGAGATACAAATTGGACAAGGAATTTAAAATAAAATACAAATACATACGAGGAAAACTCTACCGGCTGCGGGTCGTCTCCGGATGATGCAACCCATCTAAGTCTCCAAGTCAGCCACTTTGCTATGAAGGTACCTGTGCAACAGAATGCACAGCAAGTGTAGCATGAGTACGAAAATAATGTGTACTCAATAAGTATCCCGCCTAACCTCAGAGAGGTAGTGACGAGAGGTCGAATTAGACACTTGCTAGAAGTCAATTAATATCAGGTATAGTAACGAAATGAATCAATACGAAACAAAGTAAGAGTATATATCAAACGGGTATAATTACACGGTACGATCCCTTCCTTAAAATTTATTCAGCTCTCAATTTACAATTTACTTCTGTAACCAAAACATATACATAGATACAGCTTCACCATCAGGTTATTATACTTCAATTTAGGGAAAACCCTTAGGTACACTGGCTTCTAGCCAAACATTACGCACGATTCAATGGGGATAGTAAGTACATAGGAAAGGAAATGCCGAGGCGTACGACCCGATCCAACATAAAAGTAAATTGTGCACTGCTGAAGGGTCGAACGGCGTGAACCATAGATGTATCTTTCAATCCGTCGTGGCGTACGACCCGCTCCCATGAGAGTGTGGTACATAAATCATGCCGAGGCGAACGACCCGATCACCATAAGAGTGTGGTACATAAATCCTGCCAAGGCGAATGGCCCGATCCCATAAGAGAGTGGTAAGGGGATTTACCCCGCTCGCGAATCATACATGCGAAGTGATTACCCGCATATAAACAGGTCCATTCAAGTAGTAAATCCGGAATTTATCAGGGAATATTTAGCCGAAGAAGGATACATTCTCGTTTTACATGATTAAGAAAAAGAAGTTTAACCTACCTAAGTATTCATTTACTAATTCAATGAGATAGAACAATCTCGTTTTACCAACAAAGTTGCAAGTACAGCATGTTAGTGGGTCCTAAGCTACCCGGACATAAGCATAATAGTAGCACATAGACCCCACAAATAGTAGCACATATTTAATTAGTTCACCTAGGGGGACAATTCCCCCTCACAAAGTTAGAAAGGAGACTTACCTCGCTCCGAAATTCCATAACCGGCTTCCAAGCCCTTCCGACGACTCCAATTGATGCACAACGCCCCAAAACTAACCAAATAACGGCAAACCAATGAAAATATACTCTAATATTTGTTAATAATCCAAATTATATAAAATCCTATATTCGCTCAAGGAATTGACCAAAATGCCCTCGGGCCCACGTGCCCGGATTTCGAAATTTCTCGAAGATAAACTCTACCCATAGCTTTAATAGTTTAAATATACAATTTACTCAAATATTCATGCTCAATTCGGGGCTAAAATCAAAATTACCAAATTTCTAGGTTTTCTTCAAAATCCCAATATTTTTCCATAATTTTTCATGTTCAAATCCGTGCATAAACCTTGTATTTAACTTGGAATGAGAAGGAATCACTTACCTATTGATGCTTGATAAAAATCCCCTTTTGAAGCTCCGCAAAATCGCCCACATCAATGAAACAAATGAAGGAAATGGCCAACATCTCGCATTTAAATTAATCTGCCCAGGCCCCAATTTCCTCTCTGCGTTCGCGACACCCTGAGTGTGTTCGCGAAGGGAAACTACCCTGACCCTCCGCATTCGCAGGCCTCCCTGTGCGTTCGCATAGGCCAAACGGTCCCCAGCCCCCCTTTCCTCTACGCGTTCGCACACCTTACCCCGTGTTCGCGTAGAGATCACAACCCAAGCAACTAGTTCGCACTCCCTTCACCGCGAATGCACAAGTCAAGCCAGCATCCCTCCATTTCCTTCTCCGTGATCGCACACAAGGGACCGCGATCGCGGAGCACACCAGATACACCGGAAACAGCAGCAGCAAAACAGAGAAAATATGGTCTGAACTTGCCCCGAAACACACCTGAGGCCCCCGAGGCCCCCGGGACCCCGTCCAATCACACGACTCAATCCCATAACATCCCACGGACTTGAGCGAGGCCTCAAATAACATCAAGAAACGCTGAAACTACGAATCGCACCCAAATCCAAACTTTATGAACTTTGAAATTTCAAACTTCCACATCTGATGCCGAAACCTATCAAATCACGTCCGATTGACTCCAAATTTTGCACACGAGTCATATTCGACACTACGGACCTGCTTGTTGTTGATACCTTCTTCTCGGTTCCTTCTTCCATAACCAGAGCTCGGAGAAGGAAGAGATAAGAGGCCAACTTTCGAAATCGCATTCCGACCCCGATATCAAAATTCCCACTTCCTGTCGGATTTCTCAAAAACCTTCAAATTTCTATCTTTAGCCAAATGAATTCAAAATGACCTACGGACATCCGAATTCACTTCTGATCGCGCTCCCAACTCCAGAATCACCATACGAAGCTATTCCCAGGCTCGATATCCCAAAAGAACATCAATATCACTAAAATGCGCTTCAAGCCAAACTTAGGAAATTTCTTCAAAATTTCTAACTTCCACAATATACACTGAAACGCTCCCGGGTTATCCAAAGCTCGATCCGAACATACGCCCCAGTACGAAATCATCATGCAGACCTGAAAGAGCCTTCAAATTCTGATTTGGAGGTCATTTACTCATAATTCTAATCTTAGTCAATTTTTCCAACTTAAGGCTTCTAAAATGAGAATTTTCCTTTCAATTTGACTCCGAACTTCCCGAAATTAAATTCCGACCACACCTACAAGTCATAACACCTGAAATAGAGCTGCTCATGACGTCAAACCGTTGAACGACACGTTAGATCTCAAAACGACCGGTCGGGTCGTTACAATTAATTCTGCAAATTAGAAAGCATGTCTATAGGATCTAAAGAGATAAAACCTGTCTTTATGAGCAATTCGCTTAGAAACCATGTTATAGGTATATAAGTAACAATTGTAGATGCCATGCCTATAGGACTCTGCTCTGGTTATCACTTAGGCAAACTTGTAGGGCTATTAAGAATTCTGGGTCTAAAAACTATGATCCCTTGCTGCTTGAAATTTGCCCAGATTCAGAATTTAATCAAATCAGTAGGCAAATTGATAGTTATCGATGCTCGTTTTAATAAACTGGTTTCTTACATTCTGTTTATGCACATCTAGATATCATGCATATAGGATCCTAAATTAATGAAATTTGCTGATTGAACTGCGATCAACATTTGTTGTTACTTGTGGAGGTTAACATGAACCCTTATTTGCTCCGTACATGATATTCCTATCTAAATTTTGTTTGTTACCTAGATTTTTCTCATTTTTAAGCAACATAGGTCAGTCTAGAACTACCTTAAATAGAGGTCCTAAACACCTCCAGGACCATAGGTAAGGAACGGGTAGTGCACGCATAAGGCACGAGTTAGAAACTACTAGAACTCTTAAGTAACAATTGAAAGATAGTAATTGGGTAGTAAAGAAAATGATGACATGTGAGCTAATACTATGGGTAGCACCCCAACTTGGGGAAAGTTACCAAGTATTGCATGGAAATTATATATATGCTAAAAAACTTAAGACCCATTTTAATTCATGTTTTGAAATAATAGTTGTCTAAATTGCTTTATATTGGTTGATTTCCCAATGCACACGCAAGTGTACATGGTCGACAAGTAATATAGGATTTTAAGTCCAGATATCGTACCCACAAGGACTTGTGTAAACTACTTGCTAAATCACTCTAATCGTTATCTAATCAAGCCAAAATAAAATCAAGGATGCAACTATTTTATACTAAGATTCTATGAAATAACTAATTATCAAGTGACAAGAATTATTGTTATGTATTCAGTAGAGACAAATATTCCAGGGTTGTGATCTATTCACCACTCGTATTGCATTCTAATTAACTCTCCCTTTCATATAATTCACTCATGGTTGCTAATTAATCGATAAACGCTCTCATAGCCTTCTCCCGAAGCACTACTCGCCTATTCTCAATAGATTAACGCCTATATTCCTATGAAATTAATCTATTAGAACGCACTAAGATTACGATGTTTAATTAAGCACGGTGACTAGGTATATTCCTATCCTAACCACAAATCCGCTCCCCTGAAGGGTTAAGATCGCGCTCTCTTCAATTCTTCTCTAATCTATATACGGCTTTCCCAAGCATAACATAGATAGTATATAGAACCTAACTGCTGGCCAGACAATTAAGCAATTAAACACAGAATTGAAGAAACAACCATATATTGAGTGAACTATATTCAAGGTTAAATTAATGTCGAATAACAATATCCATGGCTAAACCACAACCCCAGAACAATGGGTGTTTAGCCACTCATGCTATAATCAAACAATTGCATAAGTGTTGCATGAATTGAAAATACTAGAATAAGATGAAGAAAACTGATAATCCTTGCTCCTTCAATGATCTTGTGTGTGTATTTGCTCTCCAAAAACGCCTCCCCCCTCAAAGATGTGTTCTTGGGTCTATTTATATGGTTGGGATAAACCCTAACCGTGTAAGAGACTTCTATTCTCACTTGGAAACACTTAAAAACCTTTAAAACTCGGAGTTCACTGAAGCAGGTACCCAGGCGTTAGCAGGCTAAGGCCTGGCTAACGCCTGGCCATGGCTGGCATTTGAAGGGTAACGCCTGGTACCCCCTGGCGTTTGAAGGGCAACGCCTGGCTAACGACTGGTACCCCCTGGCGTTTGAAGGGCAATGCCTCGCTAACGCCAGGTACCCCCTGGCCTTAAGAGCCAAACGCCTGGCTAACGCCAGGCTTGTCCCGGGTCGCTCCTTTTCGACTCTTGAGCGTATTTTCCGACGTTTATGCTCTCATTTAGCTCGGCTTCCGTTTCCAATTCACCTACACATTAAATAAACCCCATTAGGCACATACGACGTGTATTTTTATCATTAAAGCACATAAAATGCAAGGTATATAATGCTTAAAATCATGAATTCTAGCCACGCATCACTTTATTTTCCTTTAAGACTAATTCGCTTAATTAAGTTCGGTCGGGACCCACCGTTGTGGACCTCAAGGGGTGCCTAACACCTTCCTCTCAAGGTAATTTCGAGCCCTTACCCGATCTATGATGATGCAAACTAGTTTCATAAATTAACTGCTCTAGGTGCCATAATGCACCTTAATCCGTTAGGTGGCGAATCTTCAAATCCCATACCCATACCAAAAGGAAGGGAGTTGTCCCAGAAATGTCGAAACCCGATTTCGCGAGAAAAAAATGGGCACGGCACTAACTAATTAACTAACAACTATTATAAAGAAATAAATTTATCAACTAACAAGGATGAAATTTGAGACAAGACTAAGGAGGTCTAGAGGTATGATTTTCCCAATTGTCGGAATCCCTTCGCCTAAGTATTCTCTACCAATCGTGAGTATTTCGGGTGTCATAATTCTCTTCCAAGCAACTTACACAATTTACTAGACATATTCTTTTGAACTATGCTAGTTGGCACTAATTTACCGCTCACTAAGATTGCATCAAGGTTTCGTTATTCCTAATCCCACATTTAAACCCTTCGTATTGATTCCTCACATACGTCAGGAGTGATGTTGTACAACAGCTACCTAAATATGTACCATTTTCCAAGAAATACATACTAAATAGGCACAGTCAATTGAAATCAACAACAATAAACACGTAGTTAAACAAGTAGAGAGATCCAACAACCCAATTATATAAAAACATAACAAGAATTTATCCTACAAAAGGTTCTATCAAAACTCTAGATAACAAATTAGCTAATTTATCCTACAAAAGGTTCTATCAAAACTCTAGATAACAAATTAGCTATCCATAATAGTATGCATAACTACAATACTAGAATTCATAACCAATAATGGAAATAGGAAGAAGGAAGTGAAAAACTCGTAGAAGAATTTCCCGCCTTGCTCCTAGTGTGTCTTTGCCTCTTTAGGTCCAAAGTGTGTCAAAAGTATTCAAAATACCGCTTTTCCATGTATATATACCAAGTACGGTCGTGCCCAAATAATTATACCTTATTCTACTCGAAAAAGGACATTTATCCTGGACAGGGTGCATCAAAATTGAACTTGACATCTTTTTCCAGCAACCTGCACAAAGGAGTAGCAA
>ML408048.1:0-10274 GCA_005239525.1 Nicotiana knightiana | reverse complement strand
ATATATATATATATATACACACACACACACACACACACACAGACATTTCAGCATAGGGGGATGAAGTTCCCCAGTTATAAAGACAAAAACTTCAGCGTACGGGGCTGAAGTTTCCCCAGTTACACTAGGGAACTTTAGCTCTAGAGCTGAAGTTTTTGTCTTTGTAAATGGGTAACTTCAGCATACGGGGATGAAGTTCCCCAGTTATAAAGACAAAAACTTCAGCTCTAGAGCTGAAGTTTTTGTTCTTGTAAATGGGAAACTTCAGCATATGGGGCTGAAGTTCCCCAGTTACCTCTAGAGCTGAATTTTTTGTCTTTGTAAATGAGGAACTTTAGCATACGGGGCTGAAGTTCCCCAGTTATAAAGACAAAAACTTCAGCATATGGGGCTGACTGGGGAACTTCAGCCCCGTATGCTGAAGTTTTTGTCTTTGTAAATGAGGAACCTTAGCATACAGGGCTGAAGTTCTCCAGTTATAAAGACAAAAACTTCAGCATACGGGGCTGAAGTTCCCCCAGTTTACAAAGACAAAACATTTTATTTTATTTTTTAATTATTATAACTAAAATTATTATGAAATAATTATTAGAATCTTTAAATAATTATTTTAGTTAACTCAAATTATTATAAATAATTATTCGCTAGGTAATTAATTTTAATAGATTATAATGGCATCTATGTAAAGTAATTTTTTAAGTTATATTTAAGTATATGACTAATTTAATATGCATACATAAATTATATTGTAATTGATGATCAATCTTATACATTACTAAGTAAAAATAATTAATGAATTGATAATCAATATATATAATATAAATGTAATCCGTTAACACTTTTGTAATACAAGAGATGAATAATTACATAATAGCATCTATGTAAAGTAACTCTTTAAGTCATATTTAAGTATATGAGTAATTTCATACACACACATAAACTATATGTGTGTGTGTATATATATACATGAAGTGCTAGTAACACAGGGTCGGGTTATAGTATATGATACTATATAACCTACTCAGATGCATCGTTGAATTAGATATACGTTATAGTATTACAGTGAAGTGTCTATGTGTGTGTGTGTATATATATATACATGAAGTTCTAGTAACACAAGGTCGGGTTATAGTATATCATACTGTATAACGTACTCAGATGCATCGTTGAATTATATATACGTTGTAGTATTACAGTGAAGTGTGTGTGTGTGTGTGTGTGTGTGTGTGTGTGNTGTATAACCTACTCAGATGCATCGTTGAATTATATATACGTTATAGTATTACAGTGAAGTGTGTGTGTGTGTGTGTGTGTGTGTGTGTGTGTGTGTGTGTGTGTGTGTGTATATATATATATATATATATATATATATACACATACATATACATGAAGTGCTAGTAGCATAGGTTCGGGTTATAGTATATGATACTGTATAACATACTCAGATGCATCGTTGAATTATATATACGTTATAGTATTACAGTGAAGTGTCTTTGTGTGTGTGTGTATATATATATATATGCATGTAGTGCTAGTAACATAGGGTTGGGTGTATAACATTCTGTATAACCTACTCAGATGCATATCTAACTTCTCTTATATATGCACCCCGAAAGATCTTAGCTTTATCTTAAAGATAGAAAATATTTTACGAGTATTCTGACTTGGTTTCGAGATGGTTGGTACCGTCGGTTTAGTACTATTCTTATTGGATTTATCTTTGTGACTCTGCCTAGCTAGGCCGTGACTCTTAAGCCCGTTGAAGTTGATTAAAAGGGTTGTCTTTTACACGGTTAGAACTAGCTAGACACATGGTCTTAGTAAGAAAATGTACTGGACTAGACAGACCCCTTGCTCGAGTAAAAGGTTCCATACAGTCATTAACTTCGTAAAAATATTTCTATGTTTTTTTATTCTTATATCCTTATTGGTCGTGCGGATTTACCGCCAACCTTTAATTATAAGGGTACTAAGTTAGCTAGATTTGTGTTGGCCGTGCGGATTACCGCCCACCTTCAGAGGTCCTGCTAAATGGTATTAGAGCCTAGGAACTTTCATGGTATATATATAATAAATATGAAGTATTTGGCATAGACATGAAGAGTCTCGACATGGATTTGGGAAAAACTAGTACTAAAGGTACTAGAATAGAAGAGGTAGATATACCTCGACATCTTGATTTATTAAATAAATGGACTATTCCTAAAGTTTCTATTAAAACCATTTATGATTATGGTTGGTTCGATAAACTTTCGTGAAAACAATTGATAAAAACAACTGAACAATCTTTAGCATTAAATTCTTCTGAACAGACTATTCTTTGTTAAAAAAACACGATATTGATTTGTATAAAAATCATTTCCATTATTTGCATATCGGTATGGTTCAAATTGTGTTTAAACCATTAACTCTTAAAGGGTTACCAGGGACATTTTTGGTAGCTCTTCGAGATGCTAGAAATCTTAACTTCAGACAGTCTCTAATGGGTTCGATTGAATCTACTGTGGCCTATGGTCCAGTATATTTTAATACCTAACCCAATCTACAATTATCGCTTTCTGATGTTAATATTTTAGATGCTTTAACCCTAAATGTGAAAACGCATGGTTATAATTATGCGCCTGGTTCAGAACTTATATGTTTGTCTTATAGAATTTATTTTAAGTTATTATCTACTTTGAATCCTCGATGTAAGTTATACTATACATCGGATCAGACCATTTTGGTCGAAACAAATTTTGCAAAGTCCAAGGTCACCACAAGGAGACCTATTAAATGGGAAGAAATTAACTTTCCAACAACTTGGACTTTAGATTCGGTTATATCTCCAAATCAGATTACTAATGAATTGTCTAATACTGAATATTCTCATATTACTCAAAATCCAGATGGTAGGATTTGCATTCAATTCGACGATAAGTCTACTATTTATAACAGGCATTCATATTCTGGTCATAGGTTCTTACCTGCTATTCAACATATTTCCCCGATAGAACCAAGTTATGGTCTAGCTCGTAATCGTGCATCCTCATTACACACTATAACCAGTAATGAGCCTATAATCATTAATAAGCCTGTTGAAAGGGTTAAAATTAACCCGCAAACAAACATTGTTCAACACAATGATAATGTGTCGGATAAGGATATTCCTTCTCCATCCGAGATGGATTTCAACCCCAAAAATTCTTAATGATTTCACACCTTATTGATTTTAGTCCTGGATCTTTGGCTCGTAAATATATTCAAAAAGAATTTTTTGATGATAAGTGGGATAAGTTTAGAACTTGGTTTTTTGATACTTATAGGAAAAATGATCTAAACAATATATCACAAGAATTTTATGAAACTTGTGCTTTGCATAATCAAATTATGTCTTTTGTTCCTTGGTTTATAAACATTTAGTTACCACGTTATATAAAGGTTTTAGACGTTCTTATAAAGATAATAGCGGTAATATTTCAACTGGTATTTATCCTCCTCAAGCACCGTTTGTTTTACCTAATAATACAGGTATTACTTTTTCGGCATTTCAGAAGTTTGTTGATGAAAACGTTGCTTCTATTAGTATTGCAGAAATTAATAATTTATTTTCTCAAAATAATTATTTGGGTCCTTATGTTAAAGTTTTTGGAGAACATATTACTGCTCTTGACAAAAAACTTGATGAATTGACTTCTTTGATAAAAGAAATTAGTAAGACCGCTAATAATGTGGCTTCCACTTCAGGAACTAAAACAGATGTTTTTACAGTTCCTACTCATATCCAAAGACCTCCTGAGATTCCGGGTTTTAAATTCAAATCCCTTAATGATTTAGAAAATCTTCTTTATAACAAGTTTTCTAGCCTTAATATTAATCCTATTGATTTGTCAAATGATTTTGCTGAAAAGGTAGAAGCCAATCCTGATTATAGAAATGAAACTTGGTCCGAGTTTAATAAACTCAAAAGTTTCAAGGGCTTAAAACCCAATAAGTTTGTTGATAAACCTCGAATGCAAACTTGCTACTATTCCCGTCCTACTCCTCACGATGTGTTAATAGAAGAGCGTGACTGGAATCAGACTAATACGTCTTATAGTGGTTCCGATATTTATGAATGGAATCTTGATGGATTAACTGATAGACAACTTACTATTTTAGTTCATAGAATGCTTATGTATGCAACTATTTGTAAAAGTGTCGGTAATAACGATAGAAATATTTGCAAAATGATTATTGCTGGTTTTACTGGCCAACTTCGTGGCTGGTGGAACAATTATGTTTCTGTTGTTGAAAGAGTTGCGATTATTAACTCTATAGCTCCTGATGAAGGTGTTGATAATCTAGGTTAGGCCCTAGTTAAAAATAGGGAAGATGCTGTGTATACCCTCATCCTCCCAATCCTAGAACACTTTAATGGTAGATTTGCCAATCAATTTGAAACCATAAAAACCCTCCTTAATGGCCTAAGATGTAAAAACCTTAGTGAATGGAGATGGTACAAGGATACCTTTATGAGTAGAGTTGTGGAACTACCAGAAACAAAGAGTGACCATTGGAAAGCAAAGTTTATAGACGGCCTTCCTCCCTTATTTGCTGAAAGAACAAGAAAAGTCCTTAATGGAAACCATAATCAAATCCCTTATGGCGAGTATACCTATGGAAAATTAATAGGAATTTGCACACAGGAAGGATTAAATTTGTGCAACGAACTTCGCTTGTCACAACAACTCAAGATAAATAAGCATAAGGAAAAATCCCAATTAGGAGATTTTTGTACTCAACTTGGTTTACCAGAAATACCTTTTCATAAAGGGAAGAAAAATAGGTACCATAGATATCCAAACACCGATAGTCCTTATAGGAAAAAGAGATCTAGATACAGGTCTAAGAAAGAACGAGAGACCAAGAAAGCCCATCGTAAATCCACTAGATTTACGAAAAATAGGTCTAAGCGTGATCTTGCTAACATTAAATGTTACAAGTGTGGAAATTTTGGCCACATAGCCCCGAATTGTAAACTTCAAAAGTTGAAAGCTTTAGGGCTTGAAGACGAGTTACATAACAAAGTCTATGGCCTGTTATACACTTTTGGATCAGACTCCGATTATGCTTCTGAGTCAGAAACAGAAAACGAAGTAGAATTATTCGAATTTTCCGATAATAATGACAACCTATATGTTATTTGTACTACTTGTAATCATAATACTTGCACTTGTGATAATAATGATTTTTATAAACTTTAATCACATTTTCAAAATTTAAATATAAAAATTATTACTTCTGATAATGTAATAGAACTTTTAAAAGAAGTTACGGATGAAAAACTTCGAGAAAGAATATTAAATTTAGCAACAAGTTCTACTAGTTCAAAATCTTTTCAGAAACCTACTAATGATTTTCATTATGCTGCTCCTTATTCTATTGATGAAATCAAAAAACGTTTTCATAAAAACGAACCGCCAAGCAGAGATGCTTCTTTTAATGATTTAAAAATTGAAATTTAGAATTTGAAAAGAGATATTAAATCTCTTAAACAAAATCAGATGATTAATGATCACCGGATTACTCAATTAGAGAAAGATAATTCTCAACCAGATCTTTTATCCAATAATCTGTCTACTTCTTCTAAAGGAAAAGAAATCATTTCTAATGATACTTCTGACTTATTCTTAGGAATGATGCAGATTATTACGGCTCATAGATGGTATATTAAGTGCACCATTTTGATTGATAATGATCTTTCAATAACTGATATTGCTATGATTGATAGTGGGGCTGATGTTAGTTGCACCCAGAAAGGGTTAATACCCACCAAGTATATTCAAAAAACTGCTCATTTAGTTAAATCTGCATCCGAGCATGCTTTAGATATAGAATATAAATTGCCTAATGCTCATATTTACCAAAATAAGGTTTGTATTCCTCATTTCTTCTTTTTGGTAAAGAACAGTATACCCTCCTATTATACTTGGAACTCCTTTTATTAATGCTCTTTATCCGTTCACAAACCTAGATGCAAAAGGTTTTAGTGCTAATTATCAAAATAATTGGATAATTTATTCTTTTGTTACAAATCCCGTAACAAGAGATATTAATGCTTTAATTAATATAAAACAAAAGCATGTTGATTCGTTAAAATTAGAAGTATTGAGCATGAATATATTTGATACTTTGAAATCTATTAAAATACAAGAAAAGATTAGATTAATCTCTGAGCAAATTGCTATTGACATTTGTGCCGATCATCCTAGTGCATTCTGGAATAGGAAAAAGCACATTGTTACTCTTCCTTATGAAGAAACCTTTTCTGAAGATAATATTCCTACTAAGTCACGACCATGCCAGATGAATGTTGAATTGGTCGATTTTTGCAAAAAGAAAATTGATAGCCTTTTGCAAAAGGGTTTGATAAAACCCTCAAAGTCTCCTTGGTCTTGTTATGCATTTTATGTTAATAACGCTGCAGAAAAGGAACGTGGTATTCCTAGATTGGTCATTAATTATAAACCTTTAAATAATTGTTTAAAATGGATTAGGTATCCCATTCCCAATAAAAAAGATTTGTTATCTAGATTATATGACGCCAATATATTTTCAAAATTTGATTTAAAATCTGGTTATTGGAAAATTCAAGTTTTTAAAGAACATACTTATAGAACTGCTTTTAATGTTCCATTTGGTCAATATGAATGGAATGTTATGCCATTTGGTTTGAAAAATGCCCCTTCTGAATTTCAGAAAATAATGAATGATATTTTCAACCCTTATCTAGATTTTATCATAGTTTATATTGATGATATATTAGTATTTTCTAAAACTTTTGAGATACATATTAAACATCTCGAAATATTTAAGAAAATTGTTATACAAAATGGTTTAGTTATTTCTAAACAAAAAATGAGCCTATTTCAAACCGATGTTCGATTTTTGGGTCATAATATTTGCCAAGGAAAGATTACTCCTATACAAAGATCGAATGATTTTGCCTCAAAATTTCCTAATGTTATTACTGACAAGACTCAACTGCAAAGATTCTTGGGTAGTTTGAATTATATTTCCCTTTTTTACAAAGGTTTATCCCGTGATTTAGACCCTTTATATGATAGGCTAAAAAAGAATCATAAACAATCTTGGACTGACCAGCATACCCTATTAGTCAAGAATATTAAACGTGTTAAATCTTTACCTTGTTTAACCCTTGCTAATCCTACATGGCAAAAGATTATTGAAACTGATGCATCAACACCAGCAATTCATTTAGAAGATATTCCAGAGGATAGCCCATTATACGGACATTTACAGGCATATCTAGCTGCCCAAAAGCAAAAAGATACTTTTGCTTCAGTAGCTAAAGAAGAAGACTCTGATGATATCAAGTCTTACGAACAGTTAGAAAATAAAGAAATGATATTTATTTTGGAGAACTCTGAGATTCAGAGAAAAGAAAAGCCATGGAAGATACTCCAAAGGTAATCAATGGATTATACTATCCGGGTGAGTCATACAAAACTCGTTCATATTATGAAACTATTCTTATAAGCACAGGGAGTGCGGAATTTCAGCACTTCTCCGGATATAATACAAATGAGAATGTTTATAACTTCTCAAAAATTATAATCAAACAGATTATATCTATTGAAGATTGGGGTATTTCTACAATGAAAGAAAGGCAGATAAGCCTTAATAAGTCATTGATGAATTTTACATACTGGTATTATATCCAGGCATTTGATAAAGTTCTTTATTATACCAATGAAAGACATAAACATACTTGGTTTATTAAAGTATGTGCAAAGATATTTGCAAGATCAATCCCTAATTGGTTCATAAGCTGGTGGTTATACCACGGTCCAACGGTCAAGATCTTTCCAGATCCCTTTCTCAAATTATACAGAGAATGGGCAAAAGTTTCTCCTACATTAAACAGTTTATATAACTCAGATCATATTTGTTATCTTGAAAAGATTGATCAAGTGTATTTTTTTCATTGAATTCTCTATCCCTTGGATTCATAAGTGGACCCCAGAACTAGGATTCACCAGTGAACAAATCTCTTGCTTATACAGGGTATTTTACAATAATTTTTGGGATAAATTGATGAAAACAGATCCCAAAACCCAAATGTTATACGGACAAGAGCTCATAGATTCTATTGAAAAAAGAATAAAAGAATATGGTAATATTCCTCAAAAATTGATAGACGACAAGACAGTTCAACATGCTGCCAGAAGAATCTCTGTGCAAGATGGAGACAAAACTGAGATGATAAATCAGTATTTAGAAGAGGTAAAAAAGAATTTACTTCTCAGCTTAAATCAATTTGATAAGTCTGATACTTCGATGAAAAGCGAAACAAGCGGGGATATAGCCAGTATTGAAGATATTGATAATGATTCTCAGCCATTACAACCTGAGAAAAATTTATCCGAAAAAGAAATAACACAGATGGAAGATTTCCTCCAACAACTAAAGGGCAAATATCAACAATAAAGCCGCCTGAACAGTAAAGCTGCAGTGAACCCATGGACCCACTCAACAGTAGATACACTGTTTATACAGTAGATACACTGTTTATACAGTAGATACACTGTTTATACAGTAGATACACTGTTTAAATAGTAGATTCACTATGTAAGGGACCCACATAGGGGACCCAAAGTACTGTGCATAGATTCTTTTTCATTTCTATTTATAGATCGCCGCCTTTCTCATTCTAAAGAAGTATTAGGATCAGAACTCTCTCTCTCTTTCTCTCCAAGTCTCTCTCTCTAGCATTCTCAACTGTAAATCCAGCATTCTCAATTGTGTGTATTGGAAATAAATAAAGGTTTCATATTTCAATTACCAGGGCCCTTGGCCTTAAAGGTATTTATTTCTGCTCATGTTCTTCTTTTTCTCTCCCAACCGTGACTATGTCCGGCTAAGAGATTCATGTCTATGTTAAATATCTAACTTCTCTTATATATGCACCATGAAAGATCTTAGCTTTATCTTAAAGAAAGAAAATATTTTACAAGTATTCTGACTTGGTTTCGAGATGGTTGGTACCGTCAGTTTAGTACTATTCTTATTGGCTTTGTCTTTCTGACTCTGTCTAGCTAAGCCGTGACTCTTAAGCCCGTTGAAGTTGATTAAACGGGCTGTCTTTTACACGGTTACAACTATCTAGACACATGGGCTCAGTAAGAAGATGTACTGGACTAGACAGACTCCTTGCTCGAGTAAAAGGTTCCATACAGCCATTAACTTCGTAAAAATATTTCTATGTTTTTTATTCTTATATCCTTATTGGTCGTGCGGATTTACCGCCAACCTTTAATTATAAGGGTACTAAGTTAGCTAGATTTGTGTTGGCCGTGCGGATTACCGTCCGCCTTCAGAGGTCCTGCTAAATGGTATATATACGTTATAGTATTACAGTGAAGTATCTCTGTGTGTCTATATATATATATATATATATATATACACATGAACTGCTAGTAACACAGGGTCGGTTTATAGTAGATGATACTGTATAACCTACTCAGATGCATCGTTGAATTATATATACGTTATAGTATTACAGTGAAGTGTCTGTGTGTGTGTGATAGTATATGATACTGTATAACCTACTCAGATGCATTCGTTGAATTATATATACGTTATAGTATTACAGTGAAGTGTATGTGTGTGTGTGCATATATATATATATATATATATACATGAACTGCTAATAACACAGGGTGAGGTTATAGTATATGATACTATATAACCTACTCAGATGCATCGTTGAATTATATATACGTTATAGTATTACAATGGAGTGTATGTCTATATATATATATATATATATTATATATTTATGAAACACGCTTCATTGTACAATTTTAACTACATATATAGCATGTTAGGGTATATTTTAGTGTATTCATCTCTTGTATTACAAAAGTGTTAATGGATTACATTTATATTATTTAGATAGTAAATATAAAAGTGTTTTTAATTTTGACCAATGTTGACCTAAAAAAGAGACCAACTTTGGTCGCTAATTATCCAAAAATCAAAATTAGTGACCAAAGTTGGTCGCTAACTATAAATCAGATTTATTTTACATTTTATAAAATATTTAAAATAATAACATTAGCGACCAAAATTGGTCTCTATCGGCTTCCCCTTTCTTAAGCAACCAACTTTGGTCGCTAATTTTAAATTATATTTATTTATATTTATAATTTTTTAAATAATAATATATTATTAAAATTTTATATTTGGGTCTCAGATTAGCGACCAAAGTTGGTCTCTATTTGCTTCCC
>ML408045.1:0-13754 GCA_005239525.1 Nicotiana knightiana | reverse complement strand
ACTGAGTAAGTGCCGAGCCTAACCTCGGCGAAGTAGTGACGAGGCTAGGACACGACCACACATCACACTTGTGCAATTCAATAGTATACATGAAATAATGACCGGAAATAATCAAGTAAATACAACAACGGGGGAGAACATGCTGGAGACAAAGGCAATAACTAGCTGAAATAACAGAACAAGATAACAATTGGAATTTATAAATAACAGCAGGAATTAACAGCTCTGAACAAGTATATAAACAGAATTGGCACGACATGTCCCCTCGTGCATAACCTCACAGTCGCTCAGCACAGAATGTCCCCTTGTGCATAAATAAATAATCACTCGGCACGGAATGTCCCCTCGTGCATAACCTCACAATCACTCGGCACGGAATGTCCCCTCGTGCGTAAATAAATAATCACTCGGCACAGAATGTCCTCTCGTGCATAACCTCTCAATCACTCGGCACAGAATGTCCCCTCGTGCGTAAATAAATAATCACTCGGCACGGGATGTCCCCTCGTGCGTAACTTCACAGTCACTCGGCACGGAATGTCCCCTCGTGCATAACATGTATAAATCAACAATTTGACAGGAAAATTCAGCAAATAGAAACCTCAAATGCACAGAAATATTCAACAATGATTCTACCGTCCCGGTAAGTGACTCAGCTATAACCAATCTCACTCAGAGGTACAATTTAACAAATAATCCTCAACCGAACGAGTAATCAATAACATTCTACATCATGATATATCCTCAATGTATCACTTCAAGAATAACAATTAATTCATAACACAGAGAATATCAAAGAACACTATAAAATTCATTAAGTTCGACTCACGGCCATACTTGACTACAACATATAAGTACCTGTCACCTTACCTATAAGTTAGACATGGGATAACTCATAGCAAATAAGACTCTATACCTATTTCCTCAAGCTAAGGTTAGGCTAAACACTTACCTCGGCTCCAAGAATGCAAATCAAGCCTCTAGCACCACTTTTCCTCTCGAATCCGACTCCGAAACAATCGTATCTAGACATAATCGACTCAATAATATCAATAATTATTCAACAATTCAATTCCAAAGCCTAATTTTCCCAACATTCTTCCAAAATTTCAAAAATTCGACCCCGGGCTTGCTTGGTCTAAACACGAGGTTCGGACCAAAACCCGATCACTCATTCTCCCACGAGCCCGAATATATAATTTGTTTTGAAATCCGACCCCAAAACGAGGTCAAATTCCCAAAAATTTGAAAAGCCCTAACTCTACCTAAAACCCCAATTTTCTACCTTAAATTCCATGTTTTTAGGCCTATAATCTAATAGATGTTGATGAAAATGGAAGAAAACAAGTTAAAGATCACTTACCTAAGAGATTATGGTGAGGAAATGCTTCAAAAATCGCCTAAGAGCTTTGGAGAAGAAGGGGTTTATGAAAAAATGGCGGAATTCCGTGTAAGTGTTTTGTTTTTGGTCTTTAAAATGACTGGGCATAATTGGTCTATGCGATCGCGAAGGAAGGATTGCGATCGCATAGAGGAATGGGTTCCGAGGCACTGCGATCGCGAAGGGGAACCTGCGATCACACATGTTTACTAACCCCACCCTATGCAATCGCGAACAAGGGTANCCCCCCCCCCCCCCCCCAGCTCTCCTATACCACTATGCGATCGCGGACAGGACTATGCGATCGCATAGAGTACCATAAGTCCACCTCTCACACAACACTATGCGATCGTGGGAGGACCTATGCGATTGCATAGTGTTAGACACCAGCAGAAGCATTTTTACACCAGATTTTTCTATGTTTTTGCACTCCGACACCTACCCGAAACTCACCCGAGCCCTCGGGGTTCAAAACCAAATATGCACACAACCTCAAAAACATCCTACGGACTTATTCAAGTAATCAAAACACCAAAATAACATCATAAACATCGAATTAGACCTCAAAATCAATGGAATTCTTTTAAACTTCCAAAACTTATAAAATTTTTTCATTTTCGATCGGAATCACATCAAACTAAGTCCATTTCCCACCAAATTTCACGGATAACACATATAAAACATATTGAACCTGTTCCGGGTTCTGGAACCATAATACGGGCCTGATAACATAGGTTTCACATCAATTCTCGTTTTAAAAAACCTTTATATTTATCAGAAAATAATTTTCTTCAAAAATTCATTTCTCGGACTTGGCACCTCGGAATTCGATTCCAGGAATACGCCAATGTCCCATATTTTCCTACGGACCCTCTGGGACCGTCAAATCACGGGTCCCGATCCGTTTACCAAAAATGTTGACCAAAGTCAACTTTATTCAAATTTCAACACAAAAATATCATTTTTATCAATTTTTCACATAACGGCTTCCCTGCTATACGCCCGGGCTGCGCATGTAAATCAAGGTGAGATATAAGGAGGTTTTCACGGCCTCGGAACACATATTTAGCTAAAAATCACACGAGATGACCTTTTGGGTCATCACAATCTCCACCTCTAAAAAAATCGTTCGTCCTCGAATGGACATAGAAAGGTACCTGAATCGGGGAAAATATGGGGATATCGGCTCCGCATATCGGACTTGTACTCCCAGGTAGCTGCCTCAACAGGCTGACCTCTCCACTGAACACGAACCGAAGGATAACTCTTCGATCTCAATTGACGAACTTGCCGAGCTAATATGGCTACCGACTCCTCCTTATAAGTCAAATCCTTTTCCAACTGGACACCGCTGAAGTCAAGTACATGAGAGGGATCAACAATATACCTCCGAAGCATAGATACATGAAACACCGGGTGTACGACTGATAGACTAGGTGGCAAAGAAAGTCTGTAGGACACCTCTCCCACCTTGTCCAGAATCTCAAATGGACCAATGAACCTAGGGCTCAACTTGCCCTACTTTCCGAACCTCATCACGCCCTTCATGGGCGACACCCGAAGAAATACCCGATCTCCAATCATGAATGCCAAATCACGAACTTTGCGATCCGCATAACTCTTCTGCCTGGACTGAGCTGTACGAAGTCTATCCTGAATAATCTTCACTTTATCCAAGGCATCCTGGACTAACTCTGAACCCAACAATCTAGCCTCTCCCGGCTCGAACCACCCAACTGGCGACCGACACCGCCTACCATACAACGCCTTATATGGAGCCATCTGAATGCTCGACTGATAGCTGTTGTTGTACGCAAACTCAGATAAAGGCAATAACTGGTCCCATGAACCTCCAAAATCAATGACACAAGCTCGCAACATATCCTCCAAAATCTGAATAGTACGCTTGGACTGACCGTCCGTCTGAGGATGAAATGCTGTGCTCATCTCAACCCGTGTGCCCAACTCACGCTGAAATACTCTCCAGAAATGGGAGGTAAACTGATTACCTCGGTCAGAAATAATAGACACGGGCACACCATGCAAGCGAACAATCTCCCTGATGTAGATTTATTCCAACTTCTCTGAAGAATACGAAACTGATACAGGAATGAAGTGTGCTGACTTGGTCAGCCTATCCACAATGACCCACACCGCATCAAACATCCTCTGAGTCCGTGGGAGTCCAACTACGAAATCCATGGTGATACACTCCCACTTCCACTCGGGAAGCTCAATCTGCTGCATCAAACCACCGGGTCTCTGGTGCTCGTACTTAACCTGGTGAGAGTTCAAGCACCGAGCTACATATGCTACAATGTCCTTCTTCATCCTCCGCCACCAATAATGCTGCCGCAAGTCCTGGTACATCTTTGCGGCGCCCGAATGAATGGAATACCGGGAACTATGGGCCTCCTGCAATATCAACTAACGAATACCATCAACATCGGGTACACAAATACGACCCTGCATCCTCAAAACTCCCTCATCATCAACTGTGACCTGCTTGGCACCTCCGTGCCGGACCGTATCTCTAAGAACACATAAATGACGATCATCATACTGCCTGGCCCGAATATGATCATACAATAAAGAATGGGCCACAGTATGGGCCAAAACACAGCCAGTCTCAGACACCTCCAATCTCATGAACCGGTTGGCCAAAGCATGAACATCCAAAGCAAGCGGTCGCTCTCCGACTGATAAATAAGCAAGACTACCCATACTGGCTGACTTCCGGCTCAAAGCATCGGCCACCACATTGGCCTTCCCCGGATGATATAAGATGGTAATGTCATAATCCTTCAATATCTCTAACCATCTCCTCTGCCTCATGTTCAACTCTTTCTGCTTGAACAAATACTGCAAAACTCTTATGATCCGTGAACACCTCACATGGCACCACATACAGATAGTGTCTCAAAATCTTCAGCGCATGAACAATAGCTGCTAACTCTAAATCATGAACTGGATAGTTCTTCTCATGAACCTTCAACTGACGAGAAGCATAGGCTATAACCTTGCCACCCTGCATCAACACTGCACCAAGTCCCACCCGTGAAGCATCACAAAACACGGTATATGGTCCAAAAACTGTGGGCAAAACTAACACCGGTGCCGTGGTCAAGGCTGTCTTGAGCTTCTGAAATCTCGCCTCACACTCATCTAACCACCTGAACGGGGCAACCTTCTGGGTCAACTTGGTCATCGGGGCTGCAATGGATGAAAAGACTTCCACAAACCGGCGATAATAACATGTTATGCCCAAGAAACTCTGAATCTCTGTAGCTAAAGTGGGCCTAGGCCAATCTCTAACTGCTGAAATCTTCTTAGGATCCACCTGAATACCCTCTGATGATACCACATGGCCCAGAAATGCAATCGAACTTAACCAGCACTCACACATGGAAAATTTGGCATACAACTGACTATCCTTCAGAGTCTAGAGGACGACTCGAAGGTGCTGCTCATGCTCCTCACGGCTACGGGAGTAAATCAAACTATCATCAATGAAAACAATCACAAATGAGTCCAAATAGGGCCTGAACACTCGGTTCATTAACTCCATAAAAGAAGCGGGGGCATTTGTCAACCCAAATGACATCACCAAGAACTCATAATGCCTATACCGAGTACGAAAGGCTATCTTAGGGACATCAGACACCTTAATCCTCAGCTGATGGTAACCAGATCTCAAATCTATCTTGGAAAACACTGAAGCACCTTGAAGCTGGTCGAATAAATCATCAATCCTCGGCAAAGGATACTTATTCTTAATAGTAACCTTGTTCAACTGCCGATAGTCAATACACATCCTCGTTGATCCATTTTTCTTCTTAACGAACAACACTGGGGCACCCCATGGAGAAACACTAAGCCCAATAAAGCCTTTATCCAACAAATCCTGCAATTGATCCTTCAACTCCTTCAACTCTGGCGGGGCCATACGATACGGTGGAGTAGAAATGGGCTGAGTGCCCGGATCCAACTCAATGCAAAAGTCAATATCCCTGTCAGGTGGCATACCCGACACGTCAACAGGGAATACCTCTGGAAACTCACGAACCACGGGCACAAACTCCATAGAAGGTACCTCAGCACTAGAATCACGAACATAGGCCAAATAGGCCAAGCAACCCTTCTCGACCATACGCCGATCCTTCATATATGAAATAACTCTACCGGAAAAATGACTAGGAGTCCCTCTCCACTCCAAACGAGGTACTCCTGGCAAGGCCAAGGTCACTGTCTTGGCATGACAGTCCAAATTAGCATGGTAGGGAGATAACCAATCCATCCCCAAAATAACATCGAAGTCAACTATATCAAGAAGCAAAAGATCTACACGAGTCTCCAGACCACCAATAACCACTAAGCATGAACAATAGACTCGATCTACAACAATAGAATCACCCATCGGGGTAGACACATATACAGAAGTACTCAGCGAATCACGGGCATGCTCAGATAAGGGGCAAAATATGAAGACACATAGGAGAATGTAGAACCCGGATCAAATAAAACCGAAGCATCTCTGCTGCAAACTGAAACCATACCTGTACCAACTACATCAGAGGCCTCAGCCTTAGGCCTGGCAGGAATAGCATAGCATCGGGGTAGAGCCTCTCCAACCTAAACATCTTTGGGTCTACCCACTGTAGGCTGACCTCTACCTCTCGTGGCCTTCCCTCCATCTCTAAATGTTTGGCCTCCACCTCTGGCACCTCGACCTCCACCCCTAACTGGCTGAGGGGGTGGGGGTGCACCTGGTGCGGGAATCATAGCACGAGAACCATGATACTGAGAACCACTAGAAGCTCGGGGGAAGAACCTGGAAATGTTACCCACACCACCACAAGTGAAGCAAGACCTCGGCTGCTGAGGATGCTGTCCCTGAAATTGTCCCTGACGACCAGGATAATCGCTCTGGAAGCTTTGAAGCAATGGTGCACTGATAGGAGCTGGTGGTGCACTGCAGGATACCTGGAGTGCTGACTGGAACGGTTTAGGAGGATGCCCTCTGCCAGAAAAATATCTGCCTCCAGATGAGGCACCACTGAATCGACCGGAATGGCGAGGTCTCTTGTCAAACCTCTGACCACTGCCCTGTGATAAGACCATCTCAATACGCCTGGCCACATTGGCCGCCTCCTGGAATGAAATATCAGTACCTGTCTCTCTCACCATCTGCAGTCTAATAGGCTGAGCTAGACCCTCAATAAACCCCTCACCCTCTCAATCAGTGGGGAGTATCATGATAGCATGTCGGGCCAAAGTAATGAACCTGGTCTCATACTGTGACAGTCATAGATCCCTGCTAGAGGCGCTCAAACTGCCTCCGAAGATCCTCCCTCTGAGTAACTGGTAGAAACTTCTCCAAGAATAACTTGGAGAACTGATCCCAAGTCAAAGGCGAAGACCCAGCTGGTCTGGTCAAACAATAGTCCCTCCACTAAGTCTTAGCGGTACCAGAAAGACGGAATGTAGCAAAATCAACTCCATTGGACTCCACGATGCCCAAGTTCCGAAGAACCTCATAGAAATTGTCCAAGAAATCCTGGGGATCCTCTGATGGTGCACCAGTAAATGTAGTAGGAAATAGCTTAGTGAACCGATCCAATCTCCACAAAGCGTCGGCAGACATAGCTGCCCCCTCAACTGTCGGTGCCACAAAACCTCCTGAGGTGCTGGAGTCTGGAACTGCGGACCTAGCTGCTCTGGTGTGCGGGTAGTAGGAGTCTGGGTCCCTCCCCCAGCCTGAGATACGGCTGGTGCAGTAGGAAGAAGACCGGCCTGAGCCACGCTCTCCATAAGGCCCACTAAACAGACCAGACCGTCCTGAAGAACCGGGATGACAATGAACCACTCTAGGACCTGAGCTGGTCCGACTGGAATTGCCTGAGCAGGAATCTCACCGGCAAAGTCTACCTGTGGGTTCTCTACTGGTGTTGCTGCTCCGGGCTGAGCCCTGGCTCTGCCTCGGCCTCTAGCACGACCTCAGCCTCGTCCTCGTCCTTGGTCCCTAGCACGGCCTCGTCCTCGGCCCCTCGTAGGAGCTGCAACAGAAGGATCAGGTTGCTGATCGGTAGATGAGGAAACACGCGTTCTTGCCATCTACGAGAGAATAGAATAGAAAATGAGTTAGCATTTAGAATTCAAACCGCACGACAGAGAAGAAGAAATGTGAAGTTATTCCTAACTTTGCAGACTCTGGGGGATAAGTACAGACGTCTCCGTACCGATCCCTCAAACTCTACAAGTTTGTCCGTGAATTGTGAGACCTAGGCAACCTAATGCTCTAATACCAACTTGTCACGACCAAAAATTCCACCTTCAGGCCGTGATGGCGTCTAACGTTGAACCCGCTAGATAAGCCAACGTTACTAGTTATTCTAATTTATTCTTTTGTTTTTAGCATTTAAAAAGTGAAATACAAGAACAAATATAAATAAGAATGCGGAAGATAAGAATTTTAACAACTTAAATAATAAATTTTACGAAATTTCCTTAAACATACCCCCAGAACTGGTGTCACAATTTCATGGACAATCTAAGATTTACTAAAAACATGGGTCTGAAATAAACGAGTGTAGCTGTATAAAAATACAAGATAAGACAGAAGGAAAGAAATAGATGCTGACGACAAGGCCTGCGGACGCCAGCAGGACTACCTCGGTGTCGCCGTGGACTGAAGGTTACTCCCTCGCTCAATGTCCACTAAATCCGGCTCCGTAATCTGCACAACATAAAGAAGTGCAGGTGTAGCATCAGTGCAACCGACACCATGTACTGAGTAAGTGCCGAGCCTAACCTCGGCGAAGTAGTGACGAGGCTAGGACACGACTACACATAACGCCTGTGCAATTCAATGGTATACAAGAAATAATGACAGGAAATAATCAAGTAAATAAACAATGGGGGAGAACATGCTAGAGACAAAGGGCAGGAATTAACAGCTCAGAACAAGTAAATAAACAGAAACGACACGACATGTCCCCTCGTGCATAACCTCACAGTCGCTCAACACGGAATGTCCCCTCGTGCATAAATAAATAATCACTCAGCACAAAATGTCCCCTCGTGCATAACCTCACAATCACTCGGCACGGAATGTCCCCTCGTGCGTAAATAAATAATCACTCGGCACGGAATGTCCCCTCGTGCGTAAATAAATAATCACTCGGCACGGAATGTGCCCTCGTGCATAATCTCACAATCACTCGACACGGAATGTCCCCTCGTGCGTAAATAAATAATCACTCGGCACGGAATGTCCCCTCGTGCGTAACCTCACAGTCACTCGGCACAGAATGTCCCCTCGTGTATAACATTTATAAAATCAACAATTTGACAGGAAACTTCAACAAATTGAAACCTCAAATGCACAGAAATATTCAACAATGATTCTACCGTCCCAGTAAGGGACTCAACTATAACCAATTTGACTCAGAGGTACAATTTCCTCAACCGAACGAGTAATCAATAATATTCTACATCATGATATATCCTCAGTGTATCACTTTCAGAATAACAATTAATTCATAACACAGAGAATATCAAAGAACACTATGAAATTCATTAAGTTCAACTCACGGGCATACTTGACTACAACGTATAGGTACCCGTCACCTCACCTATACGTTGGACATGGGATAACACATAGAAAATAAGACTCTATACCTATTCCCTCAAGCTAAGGTTAGGCCAAACACTTACCTCGGCTCCAAGAATGCAAATCAAGCCTCTAGCACGCTTTTCCTCTCGAATCCGACTCCGAAACAATCGTATCTAGATATAATCGACTCAATAATATCAATAATTATTCAACAATTCAATTCCAAAGCCTAATTTAGATTTCCCAACATTCTTCCAAAATTTCCAAAATTCAACCCCGGCCTCTCTTGGTCCAAACACGAGGTTCAAACCAAAACCCGATCACGCATTCCCCTACGAGCCCGAATATACAATCTATTTTGAAATCCGACCCCAAAACAAGGTCAAATTCCCAAAAATTCGAAAAGGCCTAACTCTACCCAAAAACCCAATTTTCTACCTTAAATTCCATGTTTTTAGGCCTATAATCTAATAGATGTTGATGAAAATGGAAGAGAACAAGTTAAAGATCACTTACCTAAGAGATTATGGTGAGGAAATGCTTCAAATATATCCTAAGAGCTTTGGAGGAGAAGGGGTTTATGAAAAAATGGTGGAATCCCGTGTAAGTGTTCTTTCTTTGGTCTTTAAAATGACTGGGCGGAATTGGTCTATGCGATCGCGAAGGAAGGATTGCGATCTCATAGAGGAATGTGTTCTGAGGTACTGCGATCGCGAAGGGGAACATGCGATCGCATAGGTTTACTGACCCCACCCTATTCGATCGCGAACAAGGGTATGCGGTCGCACAAGGTATCTACCCAGCCCCCCACCCAGCTCTCCTATACCCCTATGCGATTGCGGACAGGACTGTGCGATCACATAGAGTACCAGAATTCCACCTCTCACACTACACTATGCGATCACGGGAGGACCTATGCGATCGCATAGTGTTAGACACCAGACACCAGCAGAAGCATTTTTACACCATATTTTTCTATGTTTTTGCACTCCGACACCTACCCGAAACTCACCCAATCCCTCGGGGTTCAAAACCAAATATGCACACAACCTCAAAAATATCCTACGGACTTATTCAAGTAATAAAAACACCAAAATAACATCATAAACATCGAATTAGACCTCAAAATCAATGAAATTCTTTTAAACGTCCAAAACTTCAAAATTTTCCATTTTCGATCCGAATCACGTCAAACTAAGTCTGTTTCCCACAAAATTTCACGGATAACACATATAAAACATATTGAACCTGTTCCGGGCTCTGGAATCATAATACGGGCATGATAACATAGGTTTCACATCAATTCTCATTTTCAAAAAACCTTTATATTTATCAGAAAATAATTTTTTTGAAAAATTCATTTCTCGGACTTGGCACCTCGGAATTCGATTCCGGGCATACACCCAAGTCCCGTATTTTTTACGGACCCTACGAGACCGTCAAATCATGGGTCCGAGTCCGTTTACCAAAAATATTGACCAAAGTTAACTTTATTCAAATTTCAACACAAGAATATCATTTAAATCAATTTTTCAGATAACGGCTTCCCGGCTATATGCCCGGGATGCGAACGCAAATCGATGTGAGATATAAGGAGGTTTTCATGGCCTCGGAACACAGATTTAGCTAAAAATTACACGTGATAATCTTTTGGGTCATTACAAATATACTGGACTTCCTGCATAATATACTGGTGTTCCAATATAATATATCGGTCCAACATAATATGCTGGAACTTCATAGACCGGTGTTCCAATCTTCAGTATATTATGCTGGAACTTTCCTCTTGTTGGAGTTCTAGCATAATATGTTGGAAGTTCATACACAGGTGCACCGATCTCCAGTATATTATGTTGGACCGATCCTTGTTGCAACAAAATAGTGGCTATTTTTCAATGACTTTGCAAACGCTGGCTATTTTGAATGACCAGTCCGAAAACTGGCTAGCCCGTGCTATTTTTACCACTGTGTGATATTGTCTTCTTTGGGCCTAGCCACACAGTTTTCCCAAAAGGCATCACGCCATTAAGGATTTCTACACCTTATATGTAGACTCCCAATCTTTTCAACTACTAGTGTGAGACTTTGTTTGCACACCCAACAAATCTTTTAGGTTTTATATCATGAATCTCGACCCATACACAATAGAAGATTTTACCTTTATTTGACTATTCCACGTACTTAGAACTATCAGGAGGATATCGAATAGTATATAGTCCTTCATCTCTTTAATAATTTTGAAACATGAAAAGATCACTTCCCAATACTCCAAGCTTCAAACTAGAATCTACTTCTCGATAGCAAGGCTACTCGAGTTTTTCTCATTTTCCATCAGCCATATCAACGAAAATGCTGTTCTCATCATAGGTAAGTGATCACGCCCAATTATGCCTTATAAAAAGGACTAAACGATCGTTGCAAATATAATCCGGTTTACAAGTCCGGAGTCGAATCCCACAGAAAATTAAGTCTTAGCTACAGTGGTTGACTATCACTAAGAAGATAAGCTCGAACAATTCCTAAGTTATAAATATTAAGATTATTATATCTAATTAACTAAATAATTAAAGTAGTAGATTAACAACTAAAGATACTACGAGTTGGAAAAAATTTAAGGAGGCCTAGAGTTATGATTTCCCCAATTGTCGGAATCCTTCTCGCTACGTCTTCTATAATTTCGCCTGAGTATTCTGTACCGATCATGAGCGCTCTTAGTGTTGTAATTCTCTCCCGAGTAACTACCACAATTTACTAGACATATTCTCCCGAATTACACCAGCCGGCATTAAGTACGGTTCACTCGGATCGCACCAAGGTTTCGTTATCCCTAATCCCACCTTTAAATCATCCGTATTGATCCCTCATATACTTTAGGAGTGATGTTGTTCAACAACTACCTAAATATGCACTCTCTCTTGAGTAATACACACTAAATAGACACAGTCGATTGAGAGCTCTTCAACTAACAACAATATAAACACATAGTTGAACAAACAGAGAAAATACTACAACAAAACTATATTAATATAACAGGAAAATCATCCTCCAATAGGTTACATCAAAACCCTAGATGTCAAATTAGCTATTCATAATAGTATACATAACTATAATACTAGAATTCATAACCAACAATGAAAATAGGAAGAAGAAAGTGAAAAACTCGTAGAAAAATTCTCTGCCTTGCTCCTAGTGTGTTTTTGCCTACTTAGGTCAAATCTCCGGTATGACGGCTCCGTGATCCTCCTAGGTCTCTCTTCTCAAAAGTGGCATTTTTGGGTAAATTTATATGTCCAGGACAAGACCTAAACGTGTAGATTGATGCGAGGCTAGAATTCATGGTTTAACATGTTATATGCCCTACATTTTATGTGCGTTAATGATAAAAATACACTTTTATGTGCATAATAGAGTCTATTTCATGTGTAGGTGAATTGGAGATGGAAACCGAGCTGAATGGATGCAAATACATCGAAAATACGCTCAGGAGGCGAGGAGGAGTGCACCTAGCGTTAGCCAGGCGTTAGAGTCCAAACGCCAGCCCTAGCCTGGCGTTAGCCAGGCGTTGGAGTCCAAACGCCAGCCCTAGCATGGCGTTAGCCAGGCGTTGGAGTCCAAACGCCAGCCCTAGCCTGGCGTTATCCAGGCATTAAGGCCCAAACGCCATGCCCCTGTTTCGGTCAATTCCGAGTTTTGACAAGTTTAAGTGTTTCCCGGTTGGAATAGAAGTCTCCTACACGTTTAGGGTTTGTCCTAAACATATAAATAGACTCCTAAAACACAACTTAACGAGGATTGGAAGGCAGACGAAGGATTCGAAGAGAGAAAACCATTGAAGTGACAAAAACATTGATTTTTACATCTTTTATTCATTACTTTGTAGTTCAAGTATGCAAGTTATTTTTGAGTTTGATTCTTATGAACTTGTCTAGCTAACTTATTTAATCTAGGGTTTTGGTAGAACCCGTCGGGGAGGAATTTATTGCGATATTAATATATTTTGGTTGATTATTCACTATTTGTTCAACTACGTTCTCGTTATAGTTGATTGAATGGCCATCAATTAGCTGTTCCTATTTATTATGTATCTACTTGAGAGAGAGTGCATATTTAGGTAGTTGTTTGAACAACATCACTCCCGGAGTATAGACGAAAGTCATAACCGAGGGTTTAGAGGTTGGATTAGAGATAACGATACCTCGGGTGCAATCTAAAGTGAACTGTAAAGCAATCTAGCTAGCGTAACTTGAGAGAGTGCGTCTAGTAAATTATCATAATTACTTGAGAGAGATTTGTGATAGATAGAGTGTTTATGATTGATAGAGATGACTAATTAAATTATAAGAAATATCCGAGGAAGAATTCACCAACGGGGGAAACCATAACCTTAGACCTTTATTATCATTGTTTACACTATATTGTTAGTTAATTGCTAGTTTATTATCATTGTCAGTAGAATTAGTAAAACATCACCAAGTTATATTAAAAGTCTTGAGAGAATTGATTGAGTAAAATTTGCGTATTCTGACAAATTAATTGATACGTAAATTCCCTGTGAGATCGACTCTGGGCATAATACCCCGGATTATATTTGCAATGCCCGCTTAGTCTTTTATTAGACATAGTTGAGCGTGATCAAATTTTGGTGATGTTGCCGGGGAATTAACGGTATTATCAATTGAGTTGGAAGAAATACACTTCTGAAATATAGTCAATTGTCTTCAAATTTTCGTTTTTACATTGAATGTTTAACGTTTGCTA